>VYZS01101946.1:0-36678 GCA_013400695.1 Neodrepanis coruscans | reverse complement strand
AAAAAGCTCTTTTTCCTCCAATTTTAACACTGATGTCATTGTCAAGTACTGAAACGTGGGCCAGTAAAAGAGCTTTGAGAAGTATTTCAAGTTCTTTCTGGGTGGTTGAACATTTGGTATCTCTTGCCTGGTTAGCACAGCTGAAGAAAAGTTTGTAGTTTGAAAGAGCTTATATTGTTACCTGCTTGAAAGGCCTTTATTTGTATGGTGTGGAAAGATAGTCTGATATTGTGATCAGTCAAAAAACTTCTGCTGGAATGTGGTTGATTCTCAGGAAAATAACAGGTATTCAGAAAGATGGTTGCGATCTTCATTGCCATTTCCCTTTGGTTTCCCTTTCAGAAATGTTCCCATTGCCAGGAACCAGGAGCCACCTTAGGCTGCTACAACAAAGGCTGCTCCTTCCGATACCATTACCCTTGTGCCATCGATGCAGGTAGGAACAAATGACATGTTAACTGTATTTCATGTTTATTCAAATCATATGACACTACGTAATTCTGAAGTACTTGACAAATTTATTCCCTCTCAGTTTTTCACTTGCTGTGAAGGTAATGTAAATGGTGAGAAACAGCACGAGATAAACAGTGTACAGTAATGCACTGGGACAAGATGGGACTTGTAATGAAAAAGAATCTGCCTGAAAGTGCAGAAAAAGCCTGGTTTGGAGGAATGCAGATACAGTGACTAAAAAATTGATTGCAACATGAGAACTGATCACTCTTTTCTCGCAGAAAATAGAAAGCCTTTGGTAAAAGGGTGCAAGGTACCAGAAGGTTCTCCCTCCTAAGAAGCAATTTAGCCACTCTCTTGAGTAGGTCCAATTTTCATCATTAGACAAGCTAATGGTTTGGATGGTATTATCTCCAGCTATGAGCCTAGGCTTGTGAGTTGGTGATTTTTGTACCACAGTGACAGTTTTTCATGGAGATAAACTGTTCTTGGGTAAAAAAAATCCCAGCTCAGAATAAATAATACCCCACTATTCCAGTCCCCTGTAACTCATTTCTGTCATACAAAACCTAGTCTGATAACAAATAAATTGCAATTCTTGACTGACAAATAACTGCAAGATTCCTGTTTGTTATTCCAGTTCTAGAGCAGCCCACTTGTTCACCGCCCATTTTATGCTGTTTCTCAAATGTTAGGGTATTTGAAGTGGGTCTGCTCATTTCTGGATGACTGCATTGCACCTCTCACCATGAAATCCCACCCTTTTGGAGATCCACATTTTGTTCTAACAGAGATGCTTTATGAAATTAATATTGCAGTGGAATACTACTGGTACCACAGTGTAGATGGAGAATCCTTGACATTAAATTAAATAAGTGTTAAATATTTTTTCAGGTTGCAAAAGTCACTCAAAAAAAGCCAGAAATTTTGGTCTCTTAAATATGTGTTTTATCAGATAGTGACCACCTAATTAAAGGCTAGTACCTGTTTCCATAAGGCCCTACCTCGCCCTGTAGGATGAAATACGAATATATGTTAATTTTGCTGATTCTGTATCATGCTTACTGCATATGATTCCTTCTCAGTTTTGAAAGCAGAACTGAGAAATTTTCTGTGTTTATCTCTGTCATGCCTGAGAGTTCCACGAACATTAACAAACTTGGTTTTGTACTGTGTGTTTGAGACACAGAGTTGTCAGTCAGATTTGCATTCATATTGTGTTCAGTGTGTATTTGTTTCTGTTTTGTGGCCTGNTCCAAGCTAATTTGCCTCCTTTGAGTAATATGGCAGTAATAAATTGCAAGAGCTGCATGGAGATGGGACACTTGGACTGTGAAGTTTCACAAACATATTTAAAAAATATCAGAGGAGTTGGTAAAACTGGTGAGTCCCTGGTTTCACTCGAGGAGAGTGTGATTTAGTGAGAACAAAGANCAAAATAAATTATAGTGAATGTTCCCAGTAGCTTGGGGTGCTTAATTTGAATTCTTGTTTTACTAGATACAGCAAGTAACATTTTCTGTGTTCTAAGNTTGGAGGTTTTTTTAATATGTTTTCCTCTCTGTTTCTTCCTCTTTAGTCTGTATGGTATGTTGTCTACTCTAGTAGCTCTTCATACCAACCACAGGCTTTTTATCTAGTTGGTCTCAGGTTCCTCTTCACAAATTTCTTATTCCAGTCTCTTTGTAAGACACAATTCATCCTACTCCTTACTGACTTCTTCGTCCAGTTTTCTAGCTTGGCTTCTTCCTCTGCTCTTACATCACCCACCTCTTCTTCTTGTTTCTTGCTCCTAGCTGTTTTTGTTTTGGTTCTCCTAACTTAACTCCTTATTATAGCAAACCCTGCTAATCCTGGTTTGTTCTTGTATATTGTCCTTTATCTTCTCTGTTTCACCTTTCACCTCATCCCAGTTGTTCTTAGTCTTCAGTCTTCTGGCTGGATCAGTCCTGATTCCATCTTAGCCTCCTGCTGGCACTCATCCTTACTTCCTTGCTCCTGACTTGCAGTAGCACTGGTCTCCTTACCTTGCTACCCTTTACTCTTCCTGCAGTTTGACTGCCTTTCTCAGTAGCGTTTTCACTTCTGCCTTCTGAACTAGTGCTTCTGATTTTGCAGTGTTGAAATGATCACTTTCTTCCTTCAGGTTGCTTGGGCCTTTGAACTAANCACAGAGTTGTCAGTCAGATTTGCATTCATATTGTGTTCAGTGTGTATTTGTTTCTGTTTTGTGGCCTGCCCTTTTCAATACCATGAAAAAACCAAAATAAATTATAGTGAATGTTCCCAGTAGCTTGGGGTGCTTAATTTGAATTCTTGTTTTACTAGATACAGCAAGTAACATTTTCTGTGTTCTAAGTACATGTATCAAAATTAAGATATTGTCCTTTTTCTTCGGATATACCTTCCTCGTTAACTCTACTCCACTTCAGCAAATGTGGTAGGATCCTCCAGATGACGAATGTTCTGAACAATCATGACTGATTCCCAAGAGCAGTTCTGTGTGATGTGTGGAAGAGGCAGTGTCGTTTACAAAAACTAGTGTTAATATTTAGTCCATATTAAATGTAATATAATTTGTCTATAATATGTATGTGGGCTAGATTAAATTTGGCTTTTTTTCAGTTTTGTCTTGACTTTTGCAACCTTTGAGATTTTTTTAGAGTAGCTTTTTCTGTTCAAGTTGCAAGGTTATGCTTACTTCATTTTCCTTCAATTTTGTTACGAGACATCACACTGTCATGTGGCCATCTGTCAGAGTGCACAGTTCCAAGCTAATTTGCCTCCTTNTTATCTTCTCTGTTTCACCTTTCACCTCATCCCAGTTGTTCTTAGTCTTCAGTCTTCTGGCTGGATCAGTCCTGATTCCATCTTAGCCTCCTGCTGGCACTCATCCTTACTTCCTTGCTCCTGACTTGCAGTAGCACTGGTCTCCTTACCTTGCTACCCTTTACTCTTCCTGCAGTTTGACTGCCTTTCTCAGTAGCGTTTTCACTTCTGCCTTCTGAACTAGTGCTTCTGATTTTGCAGTGTTGAAATGATCACTTTCTTCCTTCAGGTTGCTTGGGCCTTAGAAATGTCCCCTGACAGCTTCACTGCTTTTGGGTCTGGTGCTGAAATCAGAGGCCAGAGGTTCATTTACAGGAACGACTTGCTCACCCCCAAACAGAAGTATACGTGGTGGAAGTTTTCAAGGACCTAGCTGCTAAAATCTAAGAAGCCTCTCCTGAGGATATTCACATCAAAATCCCCATTTCTTCCTTCAAGGAGTTATGTTTGCTGATTTTGTGGTAGCTGGCAAGGCCATAGCTAAATTCGGGTCCAACTGAAAGTCAGGATTTGTTTTAAAGCTTTGGTAGAGGTTTTCAGAGAAAAATTCCTGGGATGTTTAACATAGGCAGAATAACTTTTTTCCAAAAAAGTTTTAAGGAAATCATTGGGCTTCTTTAGTTAAAGTTTCCAACCAAAACAAATAAAAGAGCCCCAGCTTGAAGTAGATTCTTAGCATTCAAAATTTCAGCCTGATGGTGTGACAGTAAAAGACGTTGTTTGCAGTTGGTTTTATCTGTGAGTATAATCAAACTGTCTTAATCTATAGATGCTCTTCCAATAAATCTGTGTAAAAGAAATAAGCAGTATGGAATAAGACTTAATTTTTATTTATGGCCGAGCAGAAAATGTAGGTAGGTTTCCTTGGGAAACAAATCCAGCATTATTTTCTCTTTCCTCAGCCTCCTGTCTGCCTATAAAACCTTTTTATTGGTTATGCAGTGCTGCCATCTTTCCTGTAGTGAATCAGATATGGGTATTTCTCTTGAGTTTAGTGGAAGTTTCATTTGAAGTTGACCATCCTGCTTTGAAGGATTGGTGCCACCTTGCTTTACTTAGGGTCTGTCCAAGATCTGTTCTGAATCCTCAGAAGTTTGTGTTGACACTTAAAAGGGCTTTCAGGCTTTTGGAATATATATAATAGGCTTTTTGGACTGGTTTTGTATCCTAAAAAGAAGCCCAACCAGAAAACACTTGCTGGAGTGTTTTTAGGGTATGCTGAGTCACACACAGTTGGTGTTTGAGTTCCTGCAGCACCCCTGAGGTGACCATGTCCACTCTGAGACACAGCATTCATGTGGTATTCTGAGGCAGCTGCACTGTGAGCTGAAGCGTGTTTCTACCCTTACATCTTTGTGGGTTAGAAGTTGGTCCCCTGTCAGTTACTGTGCCTCATTTGGAAGGCAGCATGTTTTTGGGAAAGGGCTGAAGGATGGAATATGTCAGAATGGCTCCAGTTCCTTGCAGTGCTGAAGGCTGGCCCTGCGATGCAACCTGGGCTCTGGCTTCTGCTCTCATGGTCGGTTTCTGATCCCCCCCTGGTGAGGAGCCAGGCTTTGCACTGCTGTTGCTAATTGAGTGCTATGCAAGGCACGTGGCTTCCCAAGTTGCCAGTTTCTACATCTGAATGCTGTTATATAGCCTAATTCAGCCTTTCTTTTGACCTCTTTTTGTAGAAAGTAACCTGGCAATATATGGGGTGCAAGACAGCTGAATATTTCCTATCCATTTGCATAAAATTCAAGATCAGTAGTGCCACTTAAGTAATTTTTGTATGGAGATGAGTGTGGTTAACATTGTCTGTTTGGCTTTCGTCTGCCCAAATTTATGAAGAGCCTCTGATGTCTCAAGATAACTTAGTCCTAGGGATGTCTCCATGGAAACAGGATCTTTGTTGTCTGAAATTTCACGTCTTCTCCCTCTGCTTGTTCCTCCCCACCTGGAGTCAGATCCTAATGGTTGCAGCACACTTGTCCCCACAACATGTATCGTAGGCAGTTCCACTTACAAAAGATTTTTGACTGTAAATTAGGAAAAGACTAACAGCAAAATAAAACGAATTTTCAGAGAATAGAAATTCTGTGTCTTCACAAGCACCATTAAAGATGAGTAACAGGCAGAACACAGAGGGTGAGACAAAGTATGAAGCTTACAGGAGAATAATTGCTTCTATTAAAAATGTTTTAGGTTTTCCCTGACTACTTGATGGAGAAAAATCTGTGCAAACAAGGACAAGTCTCAGTTCTTTTCCCTTTCTGCCACAATGAGCTGATCCTTGCTATGTGTCTGCTGACTTCATGATGAATTGTAATCTGTGATATAAAATACTTGGAACTGCTAACTGAAATCCAGGCCAGCTTTGTAATGATGAACAATTTCTGCCTTATTTGTATTCAGCTGATTTTCTGCAGTGTGCTCGTGAAATTTTTCATAATTGTCCTTTATAGAAACAAAAAAAATTGCTATTAATTGGATCTGATATTAGTATTTGCAACAAAAATGCTGATCTTAGTAAGAAATTGAGCTGCATACACAGATCAGGCATGAAGTACAAGGTTTCTGGCAGTTTTTCCTGATCCTTTCTGATATACTAACTAGAGAACTGCATTCATTACCAATGTTGGGTTTCCAAGACAGAAGAAAACTCCATCCTGTTCTAACATACTGTGTATGTTTTTATGATTGCTCTGTATATTTTTGATGATTGCTGTATTATGCAGTGATAATTCATGCTGAAGTCTAAATGTACAATTCCTGCCCTTATGATGAGAAAACTTTTTATTTATTTCCTGTGATTTGCTAATGCTGCATTTGAAATTATCTGTGGTGGGATTAAGGGGTTTACTCCCCTTTGCTGAAATTTCTCAACTTAGCCTATTGCATGCTGTTTCCCTTTGATTCAGGCCAGAGACATTCATGTTGGAACATAGGCATTTCATAGCAGAGGGATGCTCTGCCAAAGCTTGGGTATCTAGAAAGCTTTATCCTCAAGCTTTAGTTCCAGTCTCCTGCTGTCTGCTAAACTCTTCCAGCAGATTGAAACAGCAGGTAGCACTGGTTATGCTACATACTTAAGAGTGTTTTAAATTAGCGCATTTTATTTACCATTGTGCTTCTTTACTTGCGAGCTGTTGGGATAACTTGGAGCAAACAGGAAGTTGTGAACACCTTGCTGAATTCGCCCAGTCAGTGTTGGCCTCACTGAGGAGGAGATGGTGCTTGTCCTACTGATGTGGTGATGGCATTAGGTCAGCCTTCCTCAGATGTGAGAGGCAGCTGGAAAAGAACAATGTCAGATGTTTAGGCAGGTAGAGGTGATGCTGCAGTTCAGGGTGCCCAGGGGAGGCAGCTGAATGCTCTGAGGCTGCTTTTTCCCTTGGCTGAAGTTCCAGGATCTGCTGACTCTCACCTCTTAGAGGCATAGTCTGGGAGGCAGAGAGGAGAGGAGAGGAGAGGAGAAGTGATGCTTACACTGGCTGTGCTGCTAAAGAAATGCTCTTCAAATGGCAGCATTGCTTAATTCCTAAATAAGCAGTTCTGTGTAAAACCCATTTTTTGCAATAGGTTTAAATCATTAATTAAACTATTTCTTAGAACATAGAAGCTTCACATATATGAGTTGTGGAAGCAGGTCCAAGAGCTGCATGAGTGACCTCACTGCCAGACACAGTGTCATAGTGTAAACTGATCACCAGGATTTGGTTTTGCAAATAGACTGTATACAGTTTCTTTGTATACAGTTGCCTGCCCTGACACTGGCAGGGCCTTGGGTTAAGGATGAAAAGCAGTGATTTTGCTATGAAAAGCAGTGATTGTCTGTTCAGATTGGATCAATGTGTCTGTCTCCCTGTGCTGAAGCAAAGAAGGCTGGAAGAGCTGAAGGTGGTTGGGGCACAAGATTTGCAGACTTGCTGTTGTGATTCTTTCTGCATACAGAGCATAGAAAAAAACAGAGGTGCTTGGTAATCCAGGCAACATTTTCACTTGGTGTGTTGAGTAATTTTGTTTGCTAAAACTTTGGGAGCGGAAGGGATGAGCCTTCTAATAACATAGTCTTCCTCTAAGAGATCTGTGCTTGAAAAACGCATACCTGTGAGGCAAGATTAACACATGTGATGCATTATTCAAGTTGGTTTTCATTAAGAAAGTAATAAGTTGCTGTTTTCTCCTCCTTTAGATTGTTTACTAAACGAAGAGAATTTCTCAGTGAGGTGCCCCAAGCACAAGGTAAGAATCCTCTCCTGGATTAGACATGGGTTTTTTTGCTGCCCTCCTCTGGTTTCTGAATTTGGATAAGTAATTTTATACCTGGATAACATCTGCAGTCAGAGATGCTTATAGTGTAATTCTTCTACGATGTGTGCTTGTGGTATATGTTTGCTGGGGGCAAACATCAACTCAAGAAGAATACAGAGTTTAAGAAGATAAAATTTTTGTCCCATCTGTTCAGTTCTTCTTTAGATCCTTGATGACTCTTTGGAAAGCCCAGCTTCATTTCCTGGATTCTGTGGTAGAATCAGTACATTGCTTGTTGTTCCTGTTTGAGTGCTGCATTGAATTGTCTGTAGTTTTTCTCCTTGAATTCACTGAGGATGCAAGGAGGAAGAAAAATGGCTTATGGAAAAGTTCTGATTTTTGGGAAACACCTTTTTCTAGTTTAATGGTAGTAACTAGACTGAGTCCTACCACTCAACCTTCATCAGATCTGTTGAGTTGTTCTGTAGATCTTTGGCTCTTCAGAAGTCCCACATGCTGCTTCTGCCCAGAATTTAGGTATCCTTAACTAAATGTGCCTGGATCCTGCAAACACAGTGGTGGCAAGAGCTGTCTGTATGGAAGGAGGAGACAGTACATGCTCTCTTGTACTCAAAAGTAATGGGATACAATGCTGGGAATACCCCTCCCAGCCTGTAAGGGAGGATATGTCTCTGGGAGGCTGTGGATACTACTATTCCAGTTTTAAATGCTGAGAAATATCCAGAAAAATGCCCATTCTTGTGGCCAGCTGGATACAACAGGAATTGTGCAAGAGGTGCAGATGGCTTGTGCTGGAAAGTAAATGAAAATAGGGAAGAATTGTGTTGCTTTCTAGCAGGGGATAGTCTCCATTTACTTCTCATCTGCAGATCTCTTTTCCGCCTAGAACTAGACTGACATCTGGTGGTCTTTTGTCTTCACAGATTATCCTTAATCTGTCTTTTGTAAACATACAAGAATTAGTCTCATGTTCCTTTCTGGGTGTTCCACCACAGAATGATGTATTTATACCCATGTATTTAAAATGGACTGGAATATTCAGTGCACATTCAGGCTGTTATCCAGAATTGGCCTACTTTTCATCATGTGAAAGAAAATAAATTATTCTGCAAAACTGTGAAATAATGTTGACAATGTGCAGCAAGCTTAAATTGATGCATTAATGCTACAAGAACCTGCAAGTTTTGCCAAAAAATGGGAAGGATGAGCTCCTCTTACTGTGGAATGCAACTGCCTAAGTGCCACCCTCCATCCAGCTTCAGATACTTGGCTAAGGATAATTGGAGGGTGTCCTGGTTTCAGATGGGATAGTTATTTTCTTCCTTAGTTGCCAACTGGGGTTTAAACCATGACAGAAGGTTATGTTTTTGAAGGCTTTTTTTATTTTTGCTGCCCCATGCCTGAAGTGTTACAGGGAAACACCGCTGCTGTATGTAAGCACTTGCAGTGATGGTGTTCAAACCATGAAAGGAAATAACTTTCAGTTTCAGACAAAGAATCCAGCCTCCCAGAGAAAATTCTGAGAAGGCACACAGATTTCTAAATTAATCTTGGGAGGTGAGAGGGAGAAAACTACCAGTAAATTCATGAAGGTACTTCATAAGACAATAAAATTTTGAATTCTATTTGAAACCGTCCCACTGCAGATCCTTTTCTTTGTTGTGTCAAAAACAGAAATTCAATACCAGCAGCCTTTCTTTGTCACTGAAGTTTGTTGGCTTTTGCTTAGTAAAGACACAAATCATTTGTTTGAGGTGAAGCAGAGTTGTCTTTGCTTGGCTGTGACTCTGCCCTCACCACGTGTTTCACTAGTCATTACTGGTTTGTTCCAAATCCTCTGCAAGACAGAATATAGAATCATTCTGCTCTTTCCACTGTAGTGGCTGGAAAGGGGAGTTCCAGAGAGTGGCAAGGCAGGAAAAGGAAGGTTGAAAACCTTTGCTCTAGAATGACTGGGGAACAAATTGCATCAGTTTTTTTGCATGATACAAACATGAGCAGTTGAGAAGAAGTGGGACTTTAAGACCATTGAAAGCAATGCTTTTAGGTAACACCAGTTTAGCATTATTAGCTAATTAGTAACTGTCTTTAATACCTTAGCCTTCTGTAGTTAATGGGTGGAAGAGCTAACTTTATAAATCTGCTAGCACTAAGTCCCCCAGTACTGTGGCTCTTGCGCCTTTGTAGTCCATGCCTCACATTGGTAAATACACTTGATCATAATCAGCAGCTCCTAGAGAGCAAAGGTGCTTCTTGCCTCATTAACTGCACTTGACACTTCAGGCATAAGCAAGCTGAGTCCAGAGGGACTGGTCCTGCCTTTCCCTGTGCTCCCCAGTGAGCTTTCCTATTTCCTTCTGTCAGCATTGATGTTTCAGCCATCCATGTCCTGAACGTGCTACTTATGCAAAATATCAGCTTTTATCACAGGGAAAACGCTGTCTGAAAACTAATCATCTTTTGAAGGGTTAGCTTCCTCTCACAAATCCACCTGGCTCTGTGTCTGCATCGCAGCAGCTGTGGTTGCAACAGACTTGAGGATGCTATAAAGAGGATGGCATACCTCACCTTTTGGTGGCTCTGCAGTCTTGGATTGTCTTAAGTCATCTCTGGGGCAGTTTTAAAGTGATGCTTCTCAGCTTGTTCTACCTTTCTGTGTTAAATTCTACGTTTCTTAAAATTAACCACGCTTTCATATCTCAAACTCCTTTACTTTTGCGGAATTGCCTGCTTTTGTCTCAGGGAAAACTCTGTCTGAAAAATCTATGTCTGGTTCCAATACTGACTTCTCTTTCTCTCTCTCACTTTCTGTATGTTCACTTTCCCTACCCCTGTCTTCCGTTTCTCCCTCATTTTCTTTTTCCTCCTCTGTTTGGCTTGCTGGTTCGTCAGCCCCTCCTTCCTTGCTCTCTTCCCTCCTTGCAGAACAAGATGGTGAAAGGCAGCCTCAGCACAGAGCAGTCGGAGCGGGGGTGAGGGGGGAAGTGTACTCCTGGGAATGGATATAAAAGCAAGCACAGGTGAGTTGGGGAGAGTTTCCAGTTTCCACCTGCTGCCTTCTGTGGCACCTTCCAGTGCCTTCTCCATTTCTGTGAGAAATCAGGGTGCTTTTGTTTATGTTCAGAACATTTGTAATATTTTTTTTTTCCCCTGCTACCATTCTGTTCAGGCTAGTGACTTCACTTTTTTGTATTTCTGCAGCAGTTCCTTCTGTAAAGCGGTGAAGGGCAAAGCTTGTTAGCTGTTAAAACTGCCAGATTACTCTCAGCTAAACCAGTGGCAGAAATCTCCTTTTGTATCATGTCCATAAGGATCTGAAGGTTTTTTTCTGTATGTCTCAGAGAAATTAGTAGTAAGCTTCTGTATAAATAAATAAATTCCTCAAAGTATCTTGAATTCTATGTGTAAAGAATAATTACATTGATGAGTTCAGGATTATTGTAATCTAGGATTCCTGTTTTCTGGAAGCGTAGATACAGGAGTAAGGAAATTAGTCTTAGCAGGAGCCCATTGCATTTCTTTTAGCCCATCATTTTCTTCTGTTTTGCAAACAGGTATGAGTCATAGAAGGTGGAACTATATTCACAAGTGGTCACAATTTTATAACTTTGTAATGTGCCCCAAGTCGCCCACTGTGTTTCCTTCCTGCCTTCTCCTTTGTCTAGTCTGGTGTTCATACAACCACATGTGAACTTGGTGGGGAATTCGATTTGTCTGAAATTGCTTTTTGTCATGTTAGCATCTGAGCTGGGTGATTTTTCTAACCTGGTTCACTGTATGGCTGGGAAAATACCCTGGCACAAGGAGGGAGTAGCACTGAGGTGGGAGTGAGCACCCAGGGAACGGGATGGGGTTGGGATTTCTTATTTCGTATTCAATGGCAAGTACATTGCCCTTCAAAAGCAACAGGGTGGATTACAACGAAGTAAGTGTTTGGTTTCAAATTTTTGTTTGTTGGCACCCTTTCTATGAAGCTGCAGCCCAAGAAGGTCTCTTGCCTTCATTTCACTGCTCAGTTGCATTTCTTATTCAAGCTGGTTGCTTCTCTGTCTTTTGTGCAATCATGCAGGTGAAGGTGCTCTTTCATGTCAGTTCCTGGAGCCAGTGATGATAATCCCCTTTCCTCATTGCCATTCCTTTGCTTCTCAGGCACCTCCCATACCTTAAAATATTTCCTGTTTTTTGAGTTATGTAATTGAAATACTTTTAATGGTGTTTTCTATGAAGGATGGGAGATTAATAGGAAAAATATGGGGTGTAGCGCAGTAGCAGGAAACAGGTAGTGTTTCGTATAAACACTTTATAGACTGACTGTTGACTTGGTTTAGCTCTGCTGTGTTCTGTGATTTTTCATTTTTAACAGCATTCTTTCTTGGCTTTGGAGTGTTGTTTTAACAGTTACCATGCAAACAGTATTTAACAGTATTCGGTGTTGAAGTAGCTTTTTCCTTCCATGGTAAAGGTCTTTGGGATTCCTTTAAGCTTTTCTCTTTTCCTTAAAGTATAACAGGCAATATAATTCATAATATTAAAACAGGACGACAGTCTCACAGACAAGGTGCCTGTTACAACTGTTTGACACTAGGGAAGTCTTCTCAGTGATGATTTTTGGGCCATTCCTTTAAGGCACTGGTGAACATTACTGCGTCCCAGAGACCTTTACACAGCTTTATTTCCTGCATTATTTTCTAGTGCTAATTCTTTTTTTTATATACCATAGGAATGTATTGGCTTAAGACGTTGCAGGCTGTGGACTCTCTGCACTGTGTTCACTGTGTGTACTAGACATCTCGCTAAGGCATCATTTCTTTCCAAATGTACTTTGGCCTCAAGTAGGTCTTACCTGAATGTCCTGTTATGCCACCTCCTTTTGATGTTGTAAAAATCAAGTTTTTCAACTTGATCTTGCATTCCAAAATATAAAAACCATGCAAATCTAAAAGATTCAATTAAAAAGAAAAAAAACAAACCAAAAAAAACCCCTCTGTTGTATTACTGTGGTAATTAAAGAACTTTAGGGCAATTCTGTAGCAGTCCAGGTAGTACCAGAGCTGCCCTTCTGATGGCCTTAGTGTAAGGTAGAACGGACACTCAGTTGTGAGATTATTGGGCTGGTTTAGTCCTGGTTCACTCCTGAGCCCAGCAAGTTAAGAAAAATCCTGCATGTTGGATAACATCCAGGCAAGTCAGTGTATTCTGTCTCTGTTGCTTCTCTCTCCCTGAGCCAGTTGCCTCTAGAATATTTGGATCAAATCCAGATCTGGAGAGTGACTGTGAGAGCAAGTCTGGTGCTCTGGATCTTGTCCAGGAATGAGGAAGGACTCTCTCTCTGTGTTGAGCCTGTTTCTTCCCTGAGCCAGTGCCTAATGCTCTGGACCAATTCCAGGCATGGGCAAGCTGCAGTTGTACGGGAGCCAGAGACAGCAACACGGCCTTGACACTCCTTCAGCGAGGGCTTGCAGTTGCACAGTAATGAACACCCCAGAGGTCAGCTGCCTCAACTCCCTAGGAACCTCCCCCCTTTCCTCTTCAGCTGTAGCTCCACAGCTCTACCCGCCTGCTTTTTGTATGTACTCGCCTGGCTCTTTCTTCACTCTCAGCCTGGCACCCCTGGGTGGGGGATATTTGCAGCCAACAGTTAGGCTTGCTGGGATGTAATCTCATTGATGTGCTGATGATCAGAGCAGCATTGACTTCTGTATCACACTTAGTGAGGGTTCCTGGAGTATAATTGCCAGCTATGAACGAACATGGGTGTTACTTCGTTCCCAGGCACACCTCTAATTCTCTTAACTGTTTCCCATATGCATGACTCATGTTGCAAGTTTTCTTCCTTTTCCCAAGCTCTCTAGCTGGTAGGAAGGGATTGATCTAAGCCATATCAAAGTAAATAAATAGCCTTACTAAATAGAATTGCTAGGAGAAGGGAAGAAAGGAATATATTACTTCAAGCTTTGCTTTCTCTCCGTGCAAATTAAGAATGAGAACTGTAGCTTAGAGAAATGAAATTTTAACTTTGTAGTTTCTCTTTTGAACTGAGCCTTGACCAACCTAGCAAACCCCTGAAGTTCATTTTCTTGCCTCAGAGAATTCATGGACAGGAAGAACAGATGCCAAGCACTTGGATGTTTCCACATTTGTCTTGAAAGATATCACAAGCTTAGACCTTCCATGAACTGTCACCACCACTAATTTGATAGTTAGAATACAAAAGCAACATAAAGAAATACTATCTGCCCTCCATTTAGTTAAACCACAGCTTTACCTTTTGCTGGTGAAATGTAGCTGTTTCCCAAATTTGCTTCCTGTGGCTGGACTCCTGTAATTTTGATACTGGTTTCACTATCTGCAACGTACTCACCGGAAACCACTGTTGGATGGTAGTGGGCTGAGCTGTGTGTGAAAACACTCGGGTCCAGTCCCTGAGGGGCAGCATGGGACTGGAGTTGTCATCACACTGGATCACACTTGGCCCCTCTGTTCCCGTTCTCATAGTCCACGTGAGGAGCGAACACGAGGTGAGCGAGCTCCTGTCCGGCCGCTGACGGTGGCAGGTCTGTCAGAGCGCTGTGCCGTTGTTGTGGCACGGATCATCCTGTCATCCTGGACCTGCTCCATAGCTGGGCTTATTTAGTGTTTTGCTGGTTGTTAAACTAATGCTTTTTATCACGTGGATTTGCTTTTATGAACTCATCACCATTGTGCTTCCATCCGTTTTCAGTCCACAAAACTAAAGAGCTCTTGATGTTACTGCTGTGGTAAGCTGCTGAGTGGGTTTTTCCAAACCCTGGGGGGCCTGCTGGCAGACAAGAGGGAAGGAACCATTCCAATATTATTTTCACTTTGTTTTTCAGGTTAGGCTGTTGAGATAAAAGCAGTGGACATTCGTGACTGAATGGAATCTCTCCCACTGTGCAGCCATGCCCCCTCTCGACGTGCCTGCCAATGCCAGCACTTCCTTCATAAATTCTTACATCACACTCAAGACTGATGACATCACAGAATCTGACCAAGGAGTCTGAACCAGCTGTTTCCATGGACACAATCTCCATAGTGACAGTGGGAAGGGGAGGGGGAAAAAGGAAATGGGGGGAATTAGGGAGGGATAAATATATATATATATAAAGATCTATTTTTTAGTCTTGAAAGACTTTGTTTTAAATGAAAGGTGCGCTATATCCCTTTTGATGCTCTTGAATAAAATTAAGAAAGCCCCATATAAATTAAAAAAGAAACCTATAGCTAAAGTAAATATTAAATCCAAAATTAAAGCAAGGCTCATTGAGCCTAGCATTTTGTGGGAAAGAATAGCAGAACTGGAAGCACTCCAGACAGGACTTCTCTGTTCCTCTTGCTTTCTTTCTCACAACATCCAGTAAAGTTTCATTTTAAAAGGCACATAAAATGCCGAAAAATTATTTGCAGGGTATGAGAAGAAGGCTTGGATGGTTCAGGTGATGGGGTGTCAGTACTTGTGTCTGAGGGGTAGGGAGGTTTTCATTTTTGGGAAACACTATTAATAGTGTAAGCTTGAAAAATATCTGAAGACTCTTGGGTCATGAGACTCATGAAATAAGAGGCTGCTGTTTGTTAGATCCCATACACCTCATTTGTGTGGGAAGACCTGTCCCACGCAGGGGAAAGGAGTATCTCTCCTTTGTGGCAACAAAGTGCACCCCCAGATCATTCCAAGAAGCTGCCTTCAGTTTGGAAGGCAAATGAGAGGAAGACATGGTTCCCCTGACAGATTGGGGAACAAATGGAAGTTTGAATGTTGGTGGAGTCAATGTATCTTCAAACTGATTGGGGAAAATCCACTTGGCCCTTTTTTTATTTTATGTTTTTGCTTTTCCTAAGGAAGGAAGAGGGAATGTCAGTGTAACACTATATGGTTATTTGGGGTGGATTTGTTTTTGTAAATTATGTAATTTTAAAACATTTGGATTTAAGGAACAACAACAACAAAAAAAAATTTTTTTTTTCTTGTTAAGGCCTTAAGAAAGGGGTTAGTGCATCTTTCAGGGGTCACTCTGCCATGGGAATAAAAATAGCTGTTTCACAAACAGTTTTATATAAAAAAAGCTTAAAAAAACCAAAAAAACTAATAAACTTCATTTTAACCTTGTCTCCTTTTGTTTTGTGCGAACTCGATTTGTTTAAAAGGACAGAGAGAGACAGTACTATCTGCTGCTTTTTGGTTTCTTTGCCTTCATCGGTTCTGCCTTCAGTGATGACCTTCTGAACTGGCCCAGCAAGAGGAAGACCACAAAGGCTTTGAAAAACTAAAGCTTAGGATTTGTTTGATGTTCAGAGATAACGAGCCAATGACTGGATGAATTTTCTGTTCCTGTGAGTTGGTGGTATTTCACCAGGTCACTGACTTCTTTCGCTCATGGGATGGTAGCATATCCTAGCGATATCGAGCAGCGTGGTGTTTACTGGGAAGTCACTAGAGATAGGGATCTAACCAGCATGACATGGATAAAAAAGTGGGGTTGATATTGTGGGGAGGGAAGAACTATTTTAAGAGTTATGTACTGGATGCTTGCTCAACTACTCACATTTTGGAGTATTCAGCACATAAAAATAAAATCTATGATAGCTCATATTAAGATATCTATTTTAACTCTATTTTTAAAAGATCAATTTAAAGATTTGGGAGATAATTTGGCAGTTATTTATTTCTAGAAGTTGCTACTCTTAAAAGTATTTGGAAAGAAAGGCAGTTTTCTGCTTCCTCCTTTCCCAGTAGCAGCTACTGAAGTTAGTATGTCCTTTACATTAAGAAATAGACCTGTTGTGATAAATGTCACTAATGTGTCCTGAATTGGTGCTGAAAATATTTAACTGCTGGTGTAGTCAGAAAAAAAATCATTTTTAGCATAGTTAATGTGATTGAGTAAATGACTTCTTTTCAACTGAATAAAAATTGTTTTTTTTTCATAGTGTCTCTTCTATTCTACCTGTTCTAAAAAAAAAAAAAAAATACTGTTATTGCATTGATTTCTGTCAGTGAAGAGTCTGTAGCACTGTGACAGTGAACCAGCATGTGCTGCAAAGGCTGAATTTGACACTTCCGGCTCCTCAGGGTGGTGTCATGCAGCAGGGGGAGAAGGTTTTTGGGTAGCTGGGAGGGAGCCTTGGAGGTTTTCCATGTGGGAGCTTGTGGCAATTATGGAAATCCAGTATTTCCTCATGCACCGTGGTTGGAAAGTAGTGGGAGTCCTGTAGAGCAAATAAAGACATGGTATCACAGCTGACTCCAGGGAAAGTGTTTCTTGGAGTGTTTTAAACCTTCAACTCAACTGTGGCTTAGCCCCCCAGCCCTGTGGTCAGAGCTCTCTAGATGAGAGGGGTTGTGCATGTTGGTCACCTTTGTTGGTCAAGTCTTTACAGAAACCAGAACTACCACAATTCAAAAACCAAGCCAAGAGGAATTTAATACATAATGGCTTCTTGGGAGAATCTGGAAATGATCCTGAACAGTCATAAAATACAGTTGGAAATAAAAATTTCTTTTGGCTGAGAAAATACAAAGTGGTCAGTGGATTCTGAAAGCAGCTGTTATACAAAACATTCACCTGCTCCATCCTGCAATAGCAATTAACATCTTGATATCATGGATACCCCAAACTTGAAAGAGAAAAAATCTGACGTGTGACCTGCAGCAGAACATGAAAGATTGTTTATAAACAAAAACGAGTGGCCTTCTAGGCACTTGGGAATTACCTGTTTGGAGAAGGAATGAACTAAAGAGAGTTTGGATAAGGCAGCTTATTTTCTATGTTTCTCTGTGCTGTCTGACTCCCGTCGGGATCTCCTGAAAGCCAAGAGACACCGGTATGCTGACAATTGGATGGTTTAGCAGCATTTCCAAAGTGCGTGGTTGCCATTTAAAAAGGAAGCTCCAACACCTAACTGGAGCCAGTCACCACTGCTGAACAGGGTCAAACAAAAAGATTGTTCTGCCATCAGTGATGTGCAATGGATTCAACATGGAAAGGATGTTTGTTGATACGACAAGGATAAAGGGATGACTCCTGCAGAACCTGCTGGAGGCCCTGGGGATATGTACAGCAAGTGTACCTCTACTAGGAGTTGCTGATTGATATATTCATCATGGATTTTTAATTGGATGTGAAATCCACACTTGGAAATCGAAGGCATACACTTCTGTGGATTGTGCAGCACAGGGGAAAGCAGCCTGAGCAGCCACTGCAGAGGGCAGGGACCATCCTCACTAACAATGTACCACGTAGGTATGAGAGGGGATTTTACCTGGGATTGTCACATTCTTGAACCTTCTGAATTGCTTAGAACAAGGCAAAGTGAAGATGTGAAGTGGTTTTGAAATAAAGTTCGGGGCAGAGCATCTGTTACACCTCTAGTTCATGGAGTCCAGCTAATGCCAAGATAAATATATTTTCAGCAGGACATGCGTTTGTGAAATGACGGCTCTGATACTTTGACTGTTTAATGTGCAGTATGAACTGAAATGTACATAAGATTGTATGTGAGGAAAGATAACACTTTGAACTGGGTAATATTTGGGGGCTGAGTTGAATATAAACTTTCTAAATTATCATGCCTATTACCTGTGTTACTACATCAGGAATTGCCTGTGCTGTCTTGAGTGCAGTGGGTGTCCTGGAAGTGGTAGAAATACTTGGTAGAGGACACTGTGGGTTTCTCTGATTAGGTCCCTGACTTACCAGGATGACTGGAGGAAGCAGTCCTCTATCTAAAAATGTAGAAAATTGAGTGCCAGTATCAGACCTTTGGAAGTGGAACAGGATATCTGGATGGTTGAGGATGAATAAAACATTGCTCTGGATTTTTTTAAGTGGTTAAAAGTTGTGTGAAAAAGAGCAGAAAGAGTACAGATGGTCCAGGTTCTGTTACAGATGTAGAAAACATAAAAATACGTCTCTACTGACTTCCTGTGAAATGCTGAAAGTGAGTTGCAGTCTTAGGTTTGGGGAAATCCCTGTTGGGAAACAGGATGAGATTCTAAATTCTGTGTTTAGGCTTGGGTTTGGTTTTTTGTTTGGGTTTTTTTTAAAGATAGAGCTCCTGCAGCATATTGTGACTCAGAGAATTTAGTAAATAAAGGTAAAGAGCAAAAGTAATTATTGGAAAATTGAGGGAGACCAGTAACCCTCCAGTACTTTGGCATTGCTGCATGCTGGAGAGAGTTTGGCTAATGCACATCACTGAAAAATCAGCTCCATATGGATACCCTGCACTGTCTACTCCCAAACTGACCTGTGCTGTTCAGATAGGAATTACTATGTAAAGCTTTGAAGAAGAGAATGAGGCTTTCCTTAGAGCACAAAGGTCACTGAAATAGTTGCTGTCATTGTCTCTACATGAGTGTGTTTAATATTTTGCTCTGTCTGTACATCAGTGGGATCCAAAAGGTTTGCTCTGTCATCCAACGGGTAAATGAAGAGGGTGTTGCTTACAGAATGTTTTTGTAGGATTTAATTTCATAAGTGGGACCCATATCCCAGTTATTGCTTCTGTGGAAGGGAGCCTGAATTAAAAGGAAATTATTGCTTGTTGGCTGGTTTCTTTCATAGGGCTATATTGAGAGCTGAGATTGCTTCCCTTTCCTCCTTGTCCTCTAGAGGTTTCTTGTAATTTCTTGCTTAACTCAGTTTTAACACTGTTGTTTCAAGGTTTTGACCTTACCTGGCCGGCTTTAGAAATGCTGATATTTCTTAGCAGCCCTAGATAGACTTGCCTCCTGTGCAAATAATTTGAAAAACAAAAATAGTGTTCTAACTCATAGCGAACTTCCTGTGAAGGATATGTTCCACTCTAGCTGGGGATCAGGATTCAGATTGATGTGCAATAAAACTTTTTATCAGTGCGATCAAACTTGCTTGCAAGTCCTGCTGAACATGAGCATAGCCAGGTCATCCGCAAATACCCCCTGCATTGCATTAGGGCCGTAGCTACTCCTGCTGACAGCCAGACTTGGAGTTTGCAGTGGGTTTGGAGGTCAGCACTCCCTGGCTTTGAGATACATCATGGCAATGGTTTCCTGAGTTGTATTGAAATTGTTTATTTCCAGCGCCACATCTTTTAGTGGGGAGCAGCAAAGAATGGCAGAGAAATTGTCAGGGAAAGAACTGGGAAGTATTTCCAGTAAAGATAAATACGGTGTTTATAAGGGTACGTCAAAGATAAATGCATTTGCAAGAATAAGTCTGCATTGTATAGTGAGAGTACTCTGAGCTGAAGCCAGTTTATCAAAGAAATGTTGCCACATTTCATGGTTTTATTAAAAAACAGAAGTCTGTACATTTCACACATTTTACAGGATTTGTATTAGGAAAACTTAATTGGACTTGCTCCTGAGTTCCTGCACACCTGAGCTGGGTTGCCCTCAGAAGAGACATGGATTCTTATAAGCTGTAGATTATTTTGAGGATGTTATTTTGGGGACTGTTGGAATTACATGAGTAGATCTGTGACCTGTACTGAGAAGCATAGCAATATCTACCTCTCATGCACTTCTTCATCACCTGGAGTCGAAGTACCTTTACAAGTAAGCCACATCTCATTTGTAGTTGGAAGAAGTACACAAAAACAGACAAATTACTGTTCAGTTTTGTACTGTGAAATTAAGAATTGGCAGGTGGAAATGGATCTCAAAGAGGCAAGAAATCACTGCGTGTATAAGCAGAACAAAGACTGATTTAACAGTAACACTTCTAGTTTTCGTAATATCTTTGCTGTTTTGGAAGGCCAAGATGAGGAGGTCCCTGTATAAAGTGGATGTTGCAGTTTGTCTGTTCACCTGGTGTCTTCCTGGCTAGAACTTCTGAGGAGGAATTGTTACCTGTGATAGATGGCAAAAATCTAAGTGCCTGTCTGGGAATGAAACAAAAGAGCTGTTCACTTCTGCAAGCAAAGTTTCTGTAGCACTGCTGATGGAAACTTTCCCAGCAACCAAAACCAGAGGCCATACAGAATGGCCAATTTTATAGTGTCTGAGCAGATTTCTAGAGTTGTGTTCGGGTCTGCTCCAAGTAGGAAATGTTCTTGGCTTCACAGGACAGGAAAATGTACCAAGAGAAGTTTCTAGAGCTGTGAGATGGAAATGGGCATTTGCAGCCTTAAAGAGGGCATTGATAGGTGCAGTCCCTATGGCCCACTCCAGCTGCACCACCGATTTTTATTAAAAACAACAACAGCATGTTGCTATGGGAACACAAAAGTCTTGGAAAAGACACTGTTACAGACGTGTAAACATTCCTTATGACAAATGTGAAAGATGGACTTAGCAAACATCAAGTTTGTGGTCTGTTGCTTCAGAAGAAGAGGGAAAGAAGGTGCATCTTTTGGGCTCCGCAGAATTACTGCAGTCTAGAAGATGAACAGATCAGAAGATGTACAAATTAGAAGGAGAAACACTAATTCCAATCCCTAGTAATCAGCTGCAGTGACTGTAGACTGCCAGTAACTGGGACAAATTCTGCTTTGGAGTACAGCCCACTGGCCTCAAACACGGCCCACTACCCACATTTGATGGATTTACCCCTGAGCTGAGCATTGCAACTTTATGTTCCAAAGTTGTTCTTGGAAATAAAGAGAGGTGAGAAAACCTTTTACAAGTGGCCTAATCATGTGAAAGAGCCATGGAGAAAGAACAGGTCAGTAGAAGTGAAGGAAAGGTTGTTCTTGGGGCTCCTTTTAGGGTATGCTAAGATGTGAGAGGAGACCTCAGACTGCTGGAAAGGCACTTGAAGGCCTGGAGCCCTCACTGGTGGAAGTGGCAGTTCCTGCTGACCTGTTCTGTGTGAAGAACAGTCCAGGAAGGCACCCAACCAAACCCATTTTGTGCCATTTATTAGACTGCACAGCAGCAGACCCTGAAATCAACTCTTTAATGTAGAACAACCTTTTTACATCCAAATGGTTGTTCCAAATAGATGATAGTTGTGCGTCAAAAGGGAATGTTGTCCAGGTCACATGGGTTGGTTGGTCTCTCCTCACACTTGCCTCATCTTGGCTTTCTACCTTCAGATAGTAGCAGCCCACAGAAACTCTGGAACTCAAGAGCTGATGTTCATTTTCTAAGGTTTCATTTGAGCTGTTTGAAAGAGCTGCTTGAGAAAGACACCAGAAGCTCTGCAACCTGTATTTACTATTTCTGACAAGAGAGAGATTTGCCCCTTATTTTTAGCATTTATTGGAGTTACTTGGATTTTGAGAGTAGCTGATCAAAATCTAAACAACCTGTCCCAGTCTGCAGTCAAGTGTTCAGTGCAGCATCTGGTGGGACTTTTTGTTGTCCTTCACATTGTGAGAAAAGGGAGAAATCTGGGGCTTGCCTGAACACCCTTTTAGTCTGGCTACTGACTGTTTGCCACAGCCTCTTGGCCTACCCTTTTCTTCACGAGGTGCATTACGGGTATACCAATGTGCAGTTTTTAAGAACATACGCACTTACCTTTTGATATATAAGTGTATACATATGTCTGGAAATGGTTCAGTAGCTGGTTCAGTCGACCAGCTTGTGTGACCTTGGGTGGGATAAAACCACAGCTGAACTGTCATGAGTTCAGGGGGCACTTCAGCAACTAAAATGTCACCATTCAAAGTCTCCCGCGAGGCACTATGCCTCTGTCTAGCAAGCAGGCAGTGTTCATGAAACAAATCCTTCCATCCAGTGAGATGGCTTTATACCTTCAGGCCATGACTTCCTGAGTGCTCATCCTTGAAATGAGCTTCTAACAGCCATATAACACAGCAGCTCCTGTTAGAAGACAGACAAACAACCAACTCCTATATTTCACCTTTGTTTTCCTGTCTGCCTCAACTGACAGCAAGTGTTTGAGCTTGATTTCTGCCACAGCCTGTGCAGTTCAGGCTGTCCTAGTTGCCAGAGCAGACAAGTATCACCGTCATTCTGAAAAGCCTTGTGGCAACTGATTTCAAAGAGCACCTGAGAATACACGAACAGGTACGAACAGATAGACACACTACCATCCTCATTTCCATTGATTACAAGTGTCTTTGTAAGACTATCTTTGCATTTCTCCATCTTTTACATTACTTACAGGTAATCTCTGTATCACACATCTGTGTTGCTTGCAGATAACTCATCCTGTTTGTCATAATTTGTCTTGGAGTCACGCAAGGGGTTGTATTTTGGAGTTGTAGCCCAGATTTGAGATGCAGGAGCCCTCTCTCTCCTCTCGAGGCAGGATCAAAGGCATCCGTAGCTGGTGTCTGTTTCTCAGGCAGCACAAAAAGGCTCGCAGAGAAGTTTCTGCCTTGGAATCTGATGGCTATTGCAGTGCTCTTACACTTCAGGAGCTCCTCCAGTTGGATTTTTAGCCTATCATGTCCTCATCATCCAGGCAGGTCTGAAGTCCTGAAATTCTGCCTTTCGGTCTCTTCTTTTGGGGTTGATTGATTGTTGTTGTTTCAGTTTTTTTCTTTCTTTTATAGAGTCAGTAAATTTATTCCAGACTTTTTCAGCTTTTGTTTTCCAAAACTGAGGAAATTGTCTTCAATGCTTGAAGAGGTATATCTGTTCTAGATCAAAGAGTTAAATAAGAATTTGTATTGTGTTTGTGATCAAGAATTCCCAATCCAGCAATTGAGACTAATACAAAAAGGATATACATGAAATTTTTATCTGTCATCCATGTTTATGTTTTCAAGCTCTCTGGAAATCCTGTTACAGAACATACTGAAAGGCATCTCTCAAGGTCTTTCGCCAACCTGGTGGCTCCACTGAAGGCCAGCCTCAGAACTATACCAGGTTGTTCAAGGCTTTGGATAGTCAAGTTTTGAAAACCTTCAGGGTGAAGACTCCACACGCTTTTTGGGATCCTGTTCCCATATTGAGCTCTTCTTCTGGAGCAGCAATTCCTCCTTGTATCTAGTCACAATTCCCATTGCTGCAGCTTGTGACTTGCCTCTTGTGCCATGCCATGCCATTCAGAGAAGAATCTGACTCCACCCTGCCTATAAATGCAGTAGTTCATGGTGTATGACATATTAGGGACATCAGGCTGCATGGATCCCTGAAAATACTTAGCAATGGTTTTAATCCCGAAATCCAACCCACCTGCAGAGCTTTGGTGCAGCTGTCCAGAGTAGTTTTCGGAGTTGCAGCAACAGCGGCTGGTTATTCTGGACCCCATTCCTGCAGGGAACTGTGCTGTGATCCGCCCTACACAGCCAGGAGCAAAGGGGAGTGCGGATCATTGCCTGCGTGAAGCCCTTGGGAAAGTTACCAGATCCTCCATCTTCAAATCCTTGCTTCTAATTGAAACTCCCTGTTAGTTCCCTGCTTGCTGTTTTCCTGCTTTCCAGCAAGCCTGACATTCGGGTTGACACTGTGGAGATCAGAGATCTTCAGCCTCACTCCGTTCAAGCCTACCCTGCTTGAGGGAGGCGGGACCGAAGCCCCAGGCCTTGCACATCCCGGAGCATGTCAGACGGCAGTGACTGTCCTTGATGGACATCACCGGCACTCTCAGCCTTGCGAAGAAATCGCAGGTGCCAACCCAAGTCACCTGATCCTCTGCGGTGTAAAATCCACCCTGACCTGTTGGGTACCTTTCCTTCCCACACCCCCGAACCTCTCCGCACCCTGCTCTGCCTGCCCGCTCACCTGCCACTCTTCAATCGCTGCCTCTTCCCAGCCTTGGTGTTTCTGTCCGTGCCGACCTCCCGGCCGGCCCGGGGCTGCGCCAAGGGACAGCCCTGATTGCTGTCTGGTGCTGCCACCTTAAGGCTCTGAATTCATTCTCCAGCAAAACCCGAGCACTGATTCCTTGGGGACAGAGGGTGAGGAGCTGGGACTGACCAAAGGCCGTCCGTAGCAGCTGGAGGGTGACATAACGCTGTCACCCTGCTCTCCCTGAGCCCTGTGGCTTCTCCGTTAGCTCTCAGGGAAAAGTATGGTGGGGTTTCAGACGAGTTTTTGAGTACATCTCCTGATTTTTAAGGCTGATGAGAAACAACCCTTTGTATTCTGCAGGGCAGATTAAGCGCAGATGAGGCAGAAGATGAAAGTTTCTCTGCCAGCGGAGGTTTTGGCAGCAGGGGAGGCAGCACCACTGCCTGCCTGCTGCCTCTGTTGGAAGGCAGGGCTTGATGCTGGTTTTCATCGGCTCTCAGAAACAATAAGAGGTGCGAACGAGTTTGAAGATTGAATTTGCTCTCTGAATGCTTTCTGGTGGTAAATTTTGTTGCTCCTTGGCTTAGTGTGTGATCTGCAGCCTTTCCATCCCTGTTGAAAACGCACTGTGTGACACTGAGAATGGGTACTGCCCTCAGGGTCTGGAGCCACTTCCCCAGAGCAACCAGCCAGGAGAAGACAGTGTGATCAGCGGCAGCTCTAACACTCACAGCAGAGACTACAGCTTGGATTGAATTAGCAGCTTTTTCTTTTACCACTTTTCCCTCTGGCACCACAAGCAGCAAGGTGTGCTTGTACAGACACATGTGGATTCTGTTTCCACAGGTGCATATGGGTGGTTGGATCCATCTGCCACCAGGTTGTCAGCACAGGAGGTGCCCCTCACTATCAAATTTGTAAGGCTTGCCCAGGAAAACAGGGAATATTAGAAATAGTTGCTGAATTGTTAATCCTGAGTGCAAAGGCCTCCCCAGGAATTACGCCTTAGTTCAAAACAGAGTGAAGATAAATCAAAAAGCTTTGGATTTGAGAATAGGCAATAAAGAGTAATTAAGCAAATAAAGTAATTGAGGATTTATCTTTGACCTTTACCTTTTTCTGGATATGAGTCAATATGTCTTAACCTGGACTAACCCAAATGAGAAGGGAGCTGCCTGTATTCAATCCTTATAAAAACTAAGGTTTGTTGTCTCCATCTGTGGCATGGCTTTAAAAATTTCTAGGTTTTTGTGTTTTTTTAAGCAACCCAACATAAAGTTTAAAAACATTACCACAAAAGCATTCATTTTTTATGGCTGGCTCAGCCCTGCATACTGCTGCTGCTCAGCAACACCTCTGCTCCCCATCCCATGGGGACCTGGGAGTCAGCAGGTTTAGGAAGCTGCTGTTTCTCTGCAGGTGAGGAAGTTGGTTATGTTGAGGAGTTTGGTGGTTTGCCATCAGAAGGAGAGGAACAGTCCTCCCATGTCTTTTCTATGCCACTCACCACAGGCAGTGTGGCAGTGTGATGTCTCAGCATCCATTCAGTCTTTCAGTCAGCTAGAAAACCACAAAGAAAATACTTTCCTTTTCAGTTTCCCTTGCAGCCACCACCTCTGATCCTTCTTTCTTCCTGTGGAAAGATCATTACTCGTAGATACTTCTTGGGTAAAAGAGCAGAGGTATTTTTGTTGATGACACAAAACCACAATTACAAATGAGCACAGAAAAATAAGCATGTTATGTATGGTTGCTATGAGAATGTAGCAAGTACTATTGGCAAAAGTCACCTACAGATCATTTGGGATAAAGCTCCAAGGGTAACCAACTAGTTAAATGCTCTGTGGTAAGACCTTGCCTGCACTTTCATAATTTCTGATTTCTATTTCACCCATATTCATATTCCCCCAGTGTTATTAAGCAAACTGTGAGCATGACTGAACCAATATTTCAAAACTAAAGTTATTTGTGGGTTTCCTATTCATAACAAAATTTAAATACATATTCTGATTTCCAATGCACATTCAGATTTGTGAAGCATAAACTATCATTAGGAGCATCACACAGAAATCAAATATAAACAACCCACTTCACTGTCATAGTAACACACACCAATCTGTTTCCAGCACACTGAGAAAACTTCTAAATGCTGACTTGTATCCAAGCCATTGTTTATAATGACAGAAAAAGCAAAGATAAAACCATGAAAAATTGCTAACAAGAGCTTGAAGCTGCGTTATTTATGAAAATAGCAAAATAATAAACTCTGTACTCTAACAACAAGCACATTATGCTCTCAGAAGTGATTAACAGAGGGTTTAGATCATCAAAATTGTATGTCTGAGTATTTTCAGTTTAGTGCATTAATATCATTTGGACAAAAAGTGCTGGGACAAATGCACATTTTATTTTTGGTGTTAAAATTATTTATAATTTCTTAATAGAATCCTTTTAAGTTCTTCTGCTCATCATTTCTGCTGCCTTAATGGACTGCTGAGCAAAGGGCAGAATTCAGGAAAGCATTAAATAATTGCTTGACAGAACAATTGTCAATTTGTACCCAGTGAGCAGCAGCCACATCTTCTGCAGTTAAGCCCGGCCTGTCACTACACGTGCCTTTGCCAGCAACAGTCTGCTGTCTGAACTGTGCTTTCTTTCCCATTGCTTCCCTTCTCTCCTTGGATTTCCCTATCAGCCACTCTTTTTTATCTGTCTTGTCATTAATTCCTGCCCCTCAAAGCTCCCCAGGTACCTCTGAGGAAGACAGGAGCATTGAGATTGTTGGGATTTGTTCCGGTTTGCTAGTGAACGAAGACAGACGTATCTTTTGGCTTTCGCAGATTGCCAGGAGAAGCCACATCGTTTTTAGTGGTTGGAGAAGGACCCATTGACAGCCTGCTGTCAGCCCATTGCAGCGATGGAAAACTCTCTGTTTGTGGGCTGCCAGCTGGACTCATCACTTTTACTGTGGCAATGGGAACCATGTTCCCAACGCTGTCCCTGCCATCTGACTCACATGTGGCTATGACATGCCCAACCTGCAGGTACCTCCTACTGCCTGTGAGGGATGTGCTCAGCCATGCAGCAGCAAATGCTTGTACTTTGGCCTGTGTGAGGTTAATAAATAGCTACAGAAAACATCCAAGTTGTTGTAAGTGCACTCAACCCACGTTCACTGTCTTTTAAACCCAGGAAAAACTGCAGTGTCACTTCTGCCTGCAACTTTTTTGCTAGTGCCACAGAGAGTGGGCTGCCCCTCTTGCACTGGCAGTCTGAGCCCAGACGGGCAAAAGTGCTGGCTCAGTTTGCTCAGGCAGTTACTGTGTTCGATGTCCTGCACTTCAGTTCCCCTACAGTTTAGTCTTAAACTTACAGGGACCTGCTATCATCTCTCCATGGAGAGACAGGCTCTACTCCACTACTAACAGCAGGCAAGGCTCTACTGTTTCTTTAGAACCCACTGTATCTGCCAAACCTGGCCTAAGGCAAACACACAAAAAGACTGGGTTTGAGAGGCTCATGTCTGCAGACCTTGTCATACATTGACAGATCAGTTAACACAAGTTTCTCTATGCAAAACAGACGTGAAAAGTGGTGGCACGAGGGGAGAAAAGGGGTCTTAAGCTGAGTGACAGCACATGCTCACAGTGTTGAAAATGTTTGCATAAACTTGAACGAGGCAGGAGCTAACAGCATGCACCAAAAGAACTGCTGTGGCATCATTCTGAGCACATGCTTAAACACTAAATTAGATAATGCACCACTTTCCCAGAACAGGAATATTTTTACTCTTACCATTGGAGCAATCACAGCCACCAAGCTGGCAGGAAGAGAGATACTCACTTCTATCCTCATGGACTGTAAGGAAATTGTAACAGCAAGTATGCTTCAGAAGTAATGCCTCTCTTCATCTCCTCTTTCTGAGATGTGCTGAGCACATGCTGCTCTGAATGCTTTCCTGGGAAGCCAGGGATGTTCAGCAGCTATCAGAAACAAGCTAATGAACTTGGAGTGGAAAAAGGAGAATTACTGCTAAAACATGAACTCTGACTTGCCTATGAAGAGACAGCATCATCCAAGGTTTTTCTGTCTGCTCCCGAGAGCCATAAGCACAGGAGAAAAATGCAACTCACTTTTTGGCCAGACTAGCTTCCCTTTTATTTTGGTTCATAAATAACTGAATTGAGTAGCTACCCATGAAAAAACAGCATCCTGACTATCCCTCCAATGCATGGCAACAGCAGCAAAATGCTCCCTGTAAAAGACTCCCTCTGCCAGAAGAAAAAGATCATAGCTAGACACTTCCTGGAACAAAAGCGAGTCTTCAAATTAGCTCTTTATCTATTTTAATCTCTCTTCTGAGATCTTTGGCAACCCATCTTTTTGCTTTGTAATAATTATGGTATCAGTGCTCATTAACGTCCTTTGCACCATGATTAGCAGATTCTTTATCACAACTGGGTAAACAGCTCCATTAAACACATTTTACAAGTGAGGAAATGGAGCCAGAAGCCAGCTGAGTGCTTGCCTCTAACTCACAGGGCAAATCAATGGCAGAAGCTAAACCAAGATGCTTTTGTCTGTCTGGCTTCCAAACCCCAGATCTAATCACACCATTATTTCAAAGGTGTCACACTGCTCTCACACTTTAGGAAAGGAGGATGAGTTTCCCCATATGGATTTAAATGCATCTCTTATAAGAAAAATTAATAACAGGATTTTAGCCAGTAACTGTGTCCAAAATTCCCCTGGATGTTCTCATTACAGCAAAGAAAAACCCCAAGGTATCAGTACTAAACCAAAAATGAAAAGAAAAGCAATATATTCACAGCTCCTGAGAAGCTTAATAAGCAAGAAACCAAAACCAGCAGCTGAGACAAATCAACAGCCTGTGGTATCGGGGGCGTAAAGCCATATTTTTCTGACAGTTTCACAAGAGAGTGTGAGTCAAGACTGCTGCCAGTCACTTTCTGAAGAAGCAGGCATCTTTCCAGAGCTCAGCCACATCACAGAGGTTTAAGGGAACCTTCAGGAGGCATTTTAGACTAATGCTGGTACCACAACTGGTGCCAAACAGTACCTTGTTTCGTTACCTCTTCATGCTGGGGTTTGAAATTGCATGTGCCGAGCTTTGTTTGGCTTACTCAGGTTAAAGTAAGAGTGGGAACATTTTAGCCTGAAGAATTAAGACCTGAACTTCAATTTATCAATTAAAACAAAGCCAGCTTGTTCTGATTTCTGCTTTAACCCCAGTTCACATGACAAGGAAGCTGGGGTTAGGGTCTGTGGCTACCCTTGGCTAGTCACTTGCTGAACTGGCAGAACACTTGCTGGGCAGCATTACGCATACAACTGACCTCAGTACCCTATCATCTCAAGTTCTGTGAAGTAGCAAATCAAAATAAAGCCATTGTGCTCTTGTCATTTCAGTTTTTCAACTCTTGCTGTCTGAGGCTTGTCCAGGGATGACTTCATCTCAGCATCTGCTTTATTCATCCCGATGTTGATTCCTGCAGCAACTGCACAGCTCACACTGCCCAGCTGCCCACAGTGGTCACAGGAGCCCAGCTCCTCAGTATCTTATGGCACCAGCACAGACTTGTCTCTCTGGGGGGAAAGATCAACCCCACACCTGCCATGCTTTTGGTACCAAGTTCAGAGTCATTGCTCCCTAAGAGGACATGTATGAGGATGGGATGGCATGGGAAGGGCTGGATGAAAGAAGCAAAGTCTGGCTACAGTTCGCTTTGGTGATAAGAGGAGTGCTGTGACTGATACAGGAAAAAGGGTAGGAAGCCATGGGGAATTTAAGGAAGAAAAGCCTGGAGAACAGATTTCTTTGCAATGTGAGAAGGCTGGCGGTAAGTCATAGTAACAGTAACTATGAAAGACTTGGCTATTTCAGTTCTGCTGACTGCTTTATTATGAACAAGCTGTTAGCACAGTCCATCTCAAGGCTGCAGAAGCACTTCCAATGTTTAAAACCCCCATCTGAAGGCCAGGAAAATCACAATGAACCAGCTGAGACTAAAATTTCCGGAGTTGGGGTTGTGCTTCAGGCTAAATTTGTTTGGGAATATTCAGCCAAAAATTTTTTAATCCCTCTGTAATGGCTGACATCATTCTTAGAAATCCATTGTTTATCTGACCTTCTCCTAACCCATTAGAAAAATTTCTGGTGATATTTTCCTTTCTCAGTTTAATGCTTTGAAGCATTACATGCAAAATTTGGCAGGAGGCAGCTTTCTGTTAGGAAGACACATTGCACCAGCTCTCTATAACTGTGTTCAAACTTGGCTATGTTACAAGCACTTGAAAAGCCAGTTTGAGCGTGCTTGATGGAGTTCTCAGTTTTTCATCTGAAATTCTCCAGATATATCTGAACAAAGCAGGTGGTGGTTATTCCTGGCTGCCAGAGGGAGGCAAGGGTGAATGACAAGTGTGAAGCTGGTCTCTTCTGTGCAACTCTTGCCCCTTCCAGCACTGAAATGGTCAGGAGGAGAGGCCATCCAAAGGAAGGCGAAACAGGGAGGCAAAAGGGAAACGGTGGGCAAGTAAAAAGGAGGTGTAGGAAAGACCAAAATAATCTGGGACTGGGTGGGAGACCATGTTCTCTGGGGTAAGAAGAGGCCACCAAAGAGGAAAGCTTTCTGGGGTCTTCACCAGACCCAGCTCTGCTGTAACCTGAGATATGGAATGAGAGCAGCCAGGGAATGAAAGCAGCAGGCTTCACACTGACCAATGCTGTTCCAAGAGGCTCCTCTGGAATGAAATATTGCTGAGGTTTGGGTCCATGTCATGGTGTTAGAGGGAAAAGTGGTCAGTCTGCTGGGATTTGGATGAAAAATTTCTGAAAGCTCAAGGAAATATTCATGCTATGTGACCAGTGCTTCCTGGCTGGCTCCAGTACTGAAGGAAAGAAGGAGGAAAGGAAGAGTGTTTCTTTGGCCATGGAAAGATTTTCACCCCACCTCTACAAAGAAATAAGTATGAGATGCTGGGTAATTAGTGAAACAGCAGTTTTCATAATCAGGCACTAATCTATGACCTTCATGTCCAGGGTGCCCTGAAGTTGTGATCCTACAAGATTTGCAGAAGCCAGCTGAACCCCAGCTGAGAGGTGGGCATGGGTCCTGGACAGCTCTGTGTGGCAGCTTCTAGGCTTTTTCTATTGGGTACCAACACTTAGAAGGTCCATTGGCAAAATGTGGAGAAGCCCATCCGAAATGCTCCTATGGACAGGGTGTGAACAGCATGTAGCAAAACAGGCTTTGAAGCCAAATAATGTAATTAAAACAAGATTAGTAAGAGATCATCATCTATTCTGCACAATGAATAAAGGGAGGATCCTTCAAAAAGGAAATATAACATGACATTATCATTAAAATGATCTTAAAGCTGCCTTTCTATTTGTATTGCAGGTTCTCCAGTCAAAGAATGGTGATGTCTGCATGCAACTTCTCTAATTTCACTTAGCTCATTTCTTAATTGACTCTGCACAGTCAAAGACATGCACCCAGCACAGCAGGGCAGCAGCTAGCTAAAATTAATATGTATGGATTTGGAGTTTTTTTTTCCTGACTTGAAAATTGCTCAAAATATTACTTTATTGAAAAGAAATGCAAATTAACATCTTTCATTCTTCAGAAGGATAATTACCTTTTTTTCTCTCTCAAGAGATTTATTGTCTATTGTTCCTTTGCTTGCTTTGAAAACTGTTCTTTTGAATTTACCAAAGCTATAACACTTGCTCCAGCTCTTTGCAGAAATAGCAGTCCATGCTACCAGACCTAAGTGGAGGAGCTGTCTAGCCTGCAGTATGAAGGGGGTAGAGGAAAATATTTTTTAAAAAAAATATCCAATTTACCCAGGGACCTTTTGGAAAGATGTAAATTGGGAGGTCTGTGTACTATTTTTTTCTTTTTATTATTAAGCTGGTGCATTTATCAGATTGCAGCCTTGTTGCCTTATGTCAAGGCTGAGCCATGGAAATCAGAGCAGCTGGAGAATTCCTATTCTGATGGCCTTTGAGGGTGATGTTCATTAAAAGTAAATTCACTTCCTGAATTCCAATCAACTATCCTTCTTAACAGCCTGCAAATGAATGATGGTAGTCTGACAGCCTTTGGCTCTAGCCAAGGTAAGCAAAATGGAAAGGACTCAAGTGGATATTTTTCAGCTGAAGTTCATAAAGGTGGAGCTCAAAATAAAATGGAAAAGGCAAGATAACTTCCTTTTACTGACGGAGTGATCACGAAATGTCCACTGATGTTCTTTGGACCACATTTCCCATTTTTCTCTTGTCATCTGAGTGCATGGGTCATGAAAATCAGTGTGGGAGGAAGTCCTTGATTACCTTTACCATTCAGCCATCTCTTGCTCAAGCCAGTCCACGGAGTACAGGACTGTTACAGCTCTGTCTCCTGAGACCTCACAGTAGAGCTGTTTGAAACATTTTGGGTACTCAAAAGCCAATAAACTCCTAAGCCACTCTGCAAACATACTTCAGCTCTTGTTAGTTCTGCCTGGCTGTACTTGCCAAAAGTACTCTCTGACTCATCAGCCACATTAATATTTTACACTTTGTCAGCCACAGTACAGATACCTATAGTCACTAGTGATCATCCACCAGCTGGACCCTGTACTGCTGATCCCAACTTTCAGTCCCATAATCTGAACAATCATCCACCCACATTATCGTCTACCCTGCCAGTCTGTATCTCATTGATTCAGCTACAAGCACACTGTGGAAAATGGTGTTAAAGGCTTCAACAGTGTCAACTCTCCTATGCCCCTTCACTCTACAGGGCAACTTTGGGATCCTGCCAAGCATATCTCTGAATGAGGTGAAATCTGCTCTCCTGAAGGCAAAAGCAGTAATGCTATCCATTCTGCTGACTTAGCAGGATTTAGTAGTTCACAGGTTCATGGTTGCTCCAGGTAAACTTAATCCTTGACCATCATGTCCTGGACCAATTCCTCCTTTTTTTTGTGAACAGCAAACCCAGTACAGCATATCCTCTAGTTGTCTCATCAATCACCTGTGTCAAGAAATTGTCTTCAGCATGCTCCAGAAACCACCTGAATTGTGTCTGACCATGCAGCCCTTCCAGTTAAAGCACACCCTGAGTTAGTCCTACAGCCTGCAATTGTGTGTGATGGCTCTGAGCCATGATGCTTTCAAGACAGGATCCTGCTCTAGAGATTCCAGCGAGATGACCTCAGCACACAGATAAAGAGCTCTGTCTGAGGTGCCTCCCAGGGGAAGGAGCATTTTGAGGCCTTGGCTGCACAAGCAGAGCTAGCTGCCTGAACAGCCTTTGCAGCTTCATTGCTTTGCATTTTGAGCTCTCTGTCACTGCTGCAGCAATTGCTCCAATTAGGAGTTTTTCTCTTATCACACTGAGATCAGAGATCAAGTTGTGATGGGTTTACTGCTTCTTTTTATCTAGAACTAACTGTCCTAAGAGCAAGGTTTATTGATCTCCGATGGCAGAAATGCCAGGAGCACACAGCTGTGCTGCTTTAGAAAATACTTTGACTAATTTCATAATTGTGTTTGCATTACTGCTGCCCCAAAGGATGGAAATCACGGTGCCTTGTAATATATGTGCTTTCTTCTCCCTTTGTAGCTGAGCTGTATTCTACAAAAGCCAGGATCATGCTGACTGATATTTGAGTTTGGATAAAGATTGTTAATCCCAGAAACATAAACTATTTTTAAAGTCTCGGGCACTGTTTTAGGCTAATTTCTGTGACAAGTGACTTCTTTAAGTGAATGTTTGACCTAACCTGAGCTTTCTTAAGGTGCAGTGGAACCAATCTTCCACCCTGCAAACAGAAACCTGTGTAATCCATGTTTAGGAGCTACTTCTCCCTGGATTTGCCTGTGCTAACAAGAAGGTGATGCAGATTTAAATAAACTTGCCAAATCGCCTCATGAGAATGCAGCGAAACTGGTTGCATGTTGTAAACTGTGACCCCGCCTTGGCACTCAGCCACCCGCACCCGCTGCCTCTGCAGGGCCAAGGAGGCTCCGGGGGGGCGGGATGACCCTCGCTACCACGCCCCCAAGGCTGAGCAGGGGAGGAGCTTCGGGTTCCAGCCAAGTCCCATATTAAAAAGTCTGCAATTGCACAGAGAGAGGAGCGGGGAGACGGAAAAAGAGGGCGTGGGGAAGAGGAGAAAGCAAGGGGAAGCTGCCTGAGGAGGCAGAAACAGTCTTGGATCAAAAGAGGAAGACGAAGGAGTAGACAGGCTACAAAATGGCACTGCTCCTGTGGCTCGGGTCCCAGCTGTCGTCCCTCTGGAGCAACATCTCCATAATGGGAGTTTTTCTTACAGTCTTTACTTTAATGCTTGACTTCATGAAGCGCAGAAGGAAGTGGAGCCGCTACCCTCCAGGCCCAGTGTCTCTGCCATTCATTGGGACTATGCTTTCTGTTGACTTCCACAACCCCCACCACTCCTTCCGCCAGGTGAGTGGCAGCCCCCTGAGTGAAGCACCCCTCACACGACCAGCAGGGGTGGGGTACACCCTGGCATGACCTACCCTTGCACAAGGCTTAAGGGCAATGCCCTCTCCAAAGTCGAGGGTGAAGCAAGTCATTGCCCAAGGACACTGACCTGGCCCGCGCAGATAAAGGATAATCACATACCACCACTCACCAACCTCCGTCTCTGCATGAGCTCAGTGGGAGGTGCTGTTGTATCCCCGGTGACAGGTGATGCTGTGCAGCCGGCCACCAAGCTAACACATGGGAGGATTTGGGGGCAAAGGAACAGGGAGATGCACAAACAAAGGAAGACAAGCAAATATCTGTGGGCTGGGAATGTGACTGTGGAATGGCAGACTTCTCTGTGAGTTACTGAAGCATGCCTGCAGGCATGTGACAGTTTCAGTTGAAGAGATCAGCTTGTGGGATTTGCCCCAGCAGCAATGCCCGAAATCTCAGTAGCGTTCCTATTCAAAGCCAGGGCTTAGCTTTTCTCAAAGGAAAAGCACAGCGCAGCTTCCAGCAGATAAACCATGGGGGTTTTGGGCTTCAGCCTGCAAACTCTAAAGGCCTCTTTTCTAGGACAGCTCTGTGCAGCTGTCTGTCCAAAACCTGCCAAATGGAGAAACTAAATATAGCATTTGTATTATTTGCTTGCATGTAGTTAAAAAGCTTACCATTTTCAAATCATATCACGTCAGGGTCATGCTAACCACAATCCTGACCAGTAATCACTTTTAATGATATATTTCTAGTGCCAGTGAAGTGCTAATTCCCTTTTCAACTCTACTGCAAATAAATATTAAGTACTTCAATTCCTTGCAGTGCTACAGTGCAGAAATGAAGACTCTTAGATTTTAAACAAAACAAAACGACAGGAAAAAAAACCCAAACAGCTGTGGGGCATTGCTACTATTGCACTGTATTTGAACAACATGCTCCTGAGTGCTTTGTTCAGTGTTCCTGACTAGCAGGGGAGCTTTGACCTTCCTTCCCAGGAGCCTATGTCCAGTAAAAGGATTTGTCTACCTGGAGGAGACAGGTCCATGGCCAGATCCCATGGTGAGTGTATGACTGACAGGGTTCCCTGTGCAGCCATCCTGCTGTCAGCATTTTGTCTCTTACAGATCACAACAGATGCAGGGTGTGTGCCAGTTACCAGTCATATGCGATGTATGTCCTCTTTTTAGGGAGGACGTTGACCTGAAAGTCCAGCGTGGAATTGCTGTGTCCAACCATGTTTCTGAAAACCTGGTTCTGGATAGATCTTTAGGAACAAATGCATATTTAAAAAAAAGTTTACATATTACCTTATCATTAATATTTCCTTTAGCAGAAGTAGACTAACTCAAAACTTAACTTAGTCTTTCAGATCAAAATAAATACAAATACTGGAAACATACAGCCTTTGAAAATCCCTAGAAAGGCCCCTGAAAAAGTCCAAAATACTAGCCCAATGTTCATGGCGACAGTTTGGCCAGGATAGGTATACTCTAAATTTTTCCATTCATGGAGCTTTGATCCCTGCTTTGGCTGCTGTTTGGCACTGCTCTGAGCTGTTGCACTGCAAAGACGAAGGTCAAAGGCCAGCTGAAGATCTCCAAATAAAAGCACTTCAAAAATCACAAAATGGTAAAAGCCCTAAGAAAGGATAAGGTGATATTTTTGATGTTACATTCAGCTCATTTTCAGGGACATACTTTTTTATCTTGGCAGCTTCAGAAAAAGTTTGGAAACATCTTCTGTCTCCAGAACTGCTGGACCAACGTGGTAGTGCTGAATGGGTATAAAACAGTGAAGGAAGCCCTGGTCCACAAATCAGAGGACTTTGCTGACCGGCCGTACTTCCCTATATATGAACATATGGGCTACGGAGAGAAATCTGAAGGCAAGTCCCTTGAATATAGGCATTCTTCTCTGGCACTAGCACAAGAAAGATTGGGTAGATGTAAGATTTTCTCAGTATGGTACCACCTTCTCATGTCCCCCCCC
>VYZS01101938.1:18295-61543 GCA_013400695.1 Neodrepanis coruscans | reverse complement strand
TTAACATTCACAGACTACTTAACTTTCTTTATATTCATAAAAGCCAGAGTACTTCAACAGAGATAATCTGCCTTCACTAGATAAGGAGAGTGAGGGACAGTGGCTTTCAGTTCACAACGTCTTGTACAGGCAAGTGAGATTCCAGGTCCCTCCTTCTGCATCCCTCATCATTGGCCTTCATCCTGCTTTTCCTGCAGGCTTGTGTTTCTCCACCAGCGCAGGGTGGACCAGAGGTTTTGGCCCTTCTGGCTCCAGCATGCAGTGACTGCTGCAGATTATACTCACAAAGACATACAGCCTGAATATCAAGCAAGTGCTGGTGGGTTTTTAAAATATACTTAAAGACATTCACTGGTATTTCCTGTGTGTAGCTTCTTCAAACTTCATACTCATTTTAGGTACAGAGCTTGTTTTGTACCTCTGACAGGTTGGTGGATGCATTGCTTTTAGGCTTTACTGACCTCCATAAAGTCAGTGAATAAGCAAAACCCTGCAATACCAAAAAGTTTCTATATCAAGTGTTCTGTGATGCCTCAGGAGTGGTGTTTTGCGTACTTACCTTCTGTTGAGTGGTACTTGGTCTAGATTCTCCCATATTCATGATGCCATTTCTATTGTATAAAAAGTGTTAAAAAAACGGGCTTTGAATGAATGCAGCGTTTTATGCAAAAGTTATTATTTTTGGTGGAGGAAGATCTGGATGGCATCCTGAATCTGTAGTGCAGGGCTTTCTAGTAGTATTTTTACTTATGTGTTCATCCAAGTATGCTGTGCTTAATTCCTGGAAGTGCCTTTATAGGTCCCTGATTCAGTGATGACTTGAGGTTATTTTTCACTTAATATGAAGAAGTGTCTTAAAACTGTGAAGTTAGCACTACACATATACTGACCAAAGCTGAGCCTAGCACTGTACTATTCTGTGTGAGGAAGAGGGATTATATCAGAGAGAGATTTCTTTTTTTCCTATACCTCCTTTTGCTAAAAGTCATCTGTACTGAGCTGATGTGCTAATCTTTCTTCGCTGTAGTGTAATTCCCAGAGTATTCTAGCCTTTCCCATTTCCTCTAGCAAAACCTTAATCATGATGTATTTTGCTTTTCTGTTAGCCATTAGATGCATAATTGTTCTTTCTTAAGTCATATTAAATTATCCAGCTGATTACCTGCTGCAGCAGATTTTCTGGATCATCTTGAACTTTACCCACCATGAGCAGCCTCAACCAAGCATCCCTTCTCTGCAGCCCCCAAAAGGGAGGTGCATGTGGATTCTTCCCAAAAAGTATGTTGCAATTTTTTCAGACTGCTATTCAAACATTTATTCCAACTTGGTATTTTTTAATGACTCCACTTCAAATATTTTTTACTCTTATTCTTGAAGTCATATTCTTTGTGACTGCACAGTTAAACCCCTAGAATTTACTTTCACACTGCACAGCTCACAGAGGATGCTCTGCCAGGGAGGTGTTTGAGTGTGCATGGAACAAGCTCTTTGAGGCTGCAGTGCAATTATCACCTCATGACCTTTTTTAGTGCCTTGTCTGCTCTCTTGCCTGATATTCCTGACCCACTGGTTGAGAAGCAGTATCCTGGACAGTTCACACAACCAGTAAACAGAATTTTTCAAGTTTGAGCCTCGGGGCATATCCTATTTGATACTGTTTTCTGTGATCTTTTGCTGCTTGTTATGGAGAGAGTCTTTGATTGTGAATGCATGTAATAATCCTCATAAAGAAGCCAGGGTTCTCTGAAAAACCTTCAATGGATCTAGTGTAGTCTCCTTGCCAGCTGGACTTTTCCCAGTACTCCTTGACATTTGGCCAAGGAATGGCTTGGTCCCTGTTTGCATTTGGTCACTGCCTTATCAGATTCTACCATGTTGGAAGGTGGTTCAGTTGTTAAAGCATCCTCCATCACCTTCTACCATTAGTCTTTGTTCATACATTCATTTTCCCTGTGGTTCTTCCCTATGTTTAGTTTGTCCTGAGGAAGGTAGCAAGGCTTTAGCTACAAATCTGTTGTTTTGAAGCCGAAGTTTCTCAGGAGGGTGAGCCATGGTGCAGCAGTACTTGCTTGCATCTTCCAGTCCTGTGCAGGCTGTAGGTAATGGGCTGAATTAAGAGATCAGATTCATGTCTTAGCTGAGAAAAGATTAAACAATTCACGAGGGGTAGAGCCCACATGGTGAATGTTTTATTTATATGCTACCTGTGCTGAGCTGAGCAGAACAGATTGGAATTCTTTTCTGCCTTAAATGTCAAAATCTTACTGTGGTTGTTACTGAGCAGTGGGGCAGTGCAGATATAATGAGCTGGGACAACTTCATGCCTGGTGTAAGTGCTGCTGCCTCTGCTGATTGCAGTTAAGTTGCACCAGCTTGTGATGTCTGTGAAGTTCATTTTTCTTCAGTAATTTTCACTGCTTTCTAAAACAGTGTTGCTCAGAATCCTTCCCCAAACCTTTAACTTTATTTTCACCTCCTCTTCCCCTGCCTTGCATGAACCAGTAGTTTAAAAACCATTCCTTTCTCTTCAGGACTTGGTCTGTGAGTGAGCCCTCCAAAGGCAAGCTGTCTCACAGACAGCTTGGCCTGTCTTGTGCAGAGTTATGCCATGGCTGAGCCGCTACTGGATTTGACCACAAATGTAAACTGCAGGATGGGGACTTAAGTATTTATCTCCTCAGCTTTGCCAAAAGTGACCAGACATCAGAAGTCAGCAGGACTCACCACCCCAGCCCTGGACTTGAGAAGGATGCTTGCATATCTCTCTGCCTGGGATCCAGAATGCTGCTCCTTGTCCCCTTGTAAGCTTCTCTCTGCCTCAAATTCCCACTTGGCTGTCTCTGAAACCTTCTCCCTAGAAAAGATCCCAGCTCCACTGGTGTGATTGATGTGTGCCAGGTTCTTGCATTGGGACTTCAAGTGATAAACTGCCTGAGCAAACACTTCCTTTTGTATCACATGGGGCTTCTTTGTTGTCTTTTTGTAAACTTTCTTGTGTGCTTTGTGGAGGGGAAAATGTGCAGTTTTAATTCCTTATTCTGGTGAAATATTCTTTGGTAATGTGTGTACATTATTGCAGTTCAGGGAGTCAACCTAAGGAAACGGGCAGACACAGATCCTCATGCTGAGATCGTGTATTAGGTACCTGGGTTAGCTACAGGCTGCATTGTGTTCTAGTCACAGAATTTCAGTCTGCACTAGTGACAGCTGTGGTTGTAACACCCTGGAGAAGCAGGTTGTAACCTGGGAGTGAAGCACTGTTCTTATCTTGTGTAGGTGATGTAGGCTGACTGTGACAGAAGAACAGCAGACTTTGTTTCCTTTTCTGGAGGAAGTGTAAAAGCTGATTTGCTTCCCTTACCTAGGTCTTCCTTGAAATGTTAGTTAATTTTGTGTTCTGTAGTAGTATATTTACAGTCAACAATATCTTGGAAAATGCTTGTTCATCAGTGTGAGGTAATTTGGAAGTTTATTGGAGAACAGAGATTGGGATACAGTCCATAGTGCTATGAAAATACATTCACAAAAGCTATTACAAGGGTATAATAGACATTTCTTCAGTTATTAGTATAAAGTTTAGGCTTATGCTTTTTTGCTTTTGGAAGCCACAGACATTGTGTTCTCAGCCTCGAGCATGTTTTCATACTTCCATCTCCTCTAACACATCCACAGGTGAAAAACACCAAAGGGTGGAAAAATGATGGTAGAGAGCAGAATCTCTGTGATGAGCCCAGTGCTTGTTTTAAGTCATTGTGGACTAAAACAGCTGCTTTTACTGCTTCCTTTCCTGCAGTCAAACAAGGCTTTTCAAAGGGCATGAGGATATTTGTCTGAGCAGCAGCTTCAGAGACCTGCTGAGATCACAACTCACTGCCAATCCTAGTCCTGAACTGGCTGATTTTAATTCCCTGGTTTAATTTCATGAGTTTTGACCACAAGGAAGGTCAAGTGTTATTTGCTCAAGTTTTATCCTGTTGTAGGTGACACTAAAAATGCTTCAAGCCTGGAAAACTGTCACTCGGCTCCTCTCTGGGGTGCAGGATGGGCACTGCAAGTGCTTTGGCAAAGTCCAGAAGTGCTAGTCGTGCACAGGGCTGTTTGTGGTACAGCATTTCTAATGCCTTTGAGTCTGATATGTGTGTTTTCTGGAAAGGAATTCCTCCACTCCCCTGGTTGTTAGGCTGTGCTGGGAAGGGAAGGATCTGTTACTCACTGTGAGTAGGCAGGTTTCTGAGCGTTCTCACAGCTACGTACGTTTGCTGGTTCAGTGTGCTGAGATGATTGTTACAGATCTTACATGGACCATGTAATTCTTTCCATACTGATTAAAATAACTTCATTATATTTTTGTTCTTGAAAATGCAAATGGCACCAGCCATGTGGCTTCCCATGGACATTTTTGCTTGTTGGACAGGGCAGTCTGTCTGTAACCCCACCAAGCAAATTGTGCTGTGGCCAGGCTGTCAGAGGTGTAACAGGACATTGGGATCACAGACAGGGCTGTGCACGGAGCTTCTTTCAGCTGCAAGCAACATCACCGTGGTCAGGGGTTTCTACAGTAAAATCCATTCTTGAAGGTTATTTATGCATTCACTCTTTAGGGTGGGTATGCATGGGGAAGAGAGAAAGGTTGTGTTCAGTGTTGAGAACATTCTCTTTATAATTTAAATTCTTTGCTGAAGGTTTATGTGCCCAACTCTGAGAATCATGAATGTCAATTCCTTTGCAAGAGAAGCAGTTTTCCATCTCTTTGCCTGGTGTATTAATTAAGTCAAATTTGTGACTATTCCTGTAATATTAAATTCATCTCTTTGCAACAGAAAAATTCATCCATATTCTAAAAATACTTAAGTCGGTTTAGTTTGTTTTGTTAGTGGATAAGATTGCTTCCTAAAAGCAAGAATTCATGCAGTAGCCCAGCTTAGAACAGATTGCCCTCATAACTTAGATCCTCCTAGGAAGAAGACAAATTGTAATGTAAAAGTAATGTAAGAGACTTAGCTGGGAAAAAGGCTAATAACCCCATGATTTCAAGTAGGGAAACTGTATTGCAATGTGAAATTCATTATGTTTAACATTCATGATACTCAGATCATTTAATGAAAAACAACATAATTGACTTTCCATAATGAGGCATCTACTAAAAATATTTAGGGGGAAATTGTTGGCTGTCTGAAGAAATTTTTGAAGGACAATATTTCATGCTATTGAAATAAGGGATTTGACTTTAGAAAGACTTTTTTTAAAAAAAGTTTAGAAAATTAGCTGGTATCACAAGTAAATGTGTTGTGGGAAGTAAAAGTGGATGAGTTAATATAGGCAGCTCTCTGAATTTCAAACTTTGTCAGAAGCTGGACTACTCCATCCAAGTCAAATAAGTGTTATTTGAATTAAAATCCCATTTTAATGTTTATTGGTGGTTTAGTTTATAGTATGTACTGGTGTTAAGGCCCTGTCTGTTTATGGATGCAGTATCCATGTGATGGATCACTGTACAAAGGGCTCAGCCCCTTCTGTCACCTGTACCAGTTGTGAGGTGTGTGCTATGAGGTGTGCGGCTGAGAGATACCTGACATGTTTACCTGTATGCCTGGGAACTGGGATGTGCTTTAGCTGCCCATGTGGTGAACCTGAGGAAAGGAGGCCCGTGGGGGAAAAAGAGCTTTCTTGGTGAATCTCTGGCCTGTTTATCGCTCTGGGCAAAGATAGGATCAACACTGAAAAAAGCACTTAAATGCCCCTTACCAGCTTCTGCTTTCAACCATGTTTTAGAGCTGCTGTTAACACTGCTGCACACTCAGGGGCTTCCCATATCCAATTTAAACTGTTGCCTGCCTGTCTACATGAGACTACATCTCAATTTGGATGCTTATTACCTAAACTAGTTCTTAATGTACAAAACTTACTGGAAAGGTTTGCTACCCAAACCATACAAAGGGCACAAGCTTGGAGACTTCTTAGAGTCCAAGAGTCTCCACTACCTTGATCCAACAAACTGCACAGAGCAGGAAGCTTTTCCTACCCTGCAGAGCATATAAAGTGCATACCCAGAAGGCAGAGGGATGGTAATAAGGCTACCAGACTTCAGAAGAGCTTTTTAGTGCACATTAAGATGCTTTATAGGCATTTAGGTCTGCCATTTGATATTGATGAATAATCCTGTAGTAATCATTAGTACAGGAAGGGCTCAGTCCAGAGATGATGGCCCTTTGACACCTCAGTTCTGTTCATACTGAGGCTGCCAGTCACACATCCAAGGAGACTCATTTTTTTTTCCACCAAAATGATTTTGAAGCTTGGGCAAGATCTCTCTCCAGTAGGGTGGAATCTCACTACCCGAGACTTCTTTAAAAATTCATACATTTTAAGATTAATACTCCTGATCATTGATTCATTTTGGAAGTGTTGTACTAAATACCTTTATAATGCAGTGGGTTTGTTCCATTATGTTCCATCCATCTACTGATTTCCATGTTTTATTGCTGCCAAAGTTAGCTGCAAGGGAATCCTATCAGTGAACTCTGTCATGGGCCAGGTAATGTCTGGAAGGGCACCAGAAGGTTAGAAAGATGCTGCTTGAAACCCCTTCAAATTACCGGAGCAACACCTGAAGTTATCTTTGAAGTTGTATTGCCTATCCAGGCTGGCGTCCCTCCCTGGCATGGTGCAAAAGTATCATTCTACTGTCTAGGTGCCTAAATAGAATTTCAGGAAAATCAAGCTTCTGAAGGAAATTCTCTGCATACCAGCCAATAGCACTCTCCAATGCTGAGTTTTATGCAGCCTTATTCAGCAGTGGTGTTGTGATTACACCAAAATAAAATGTTCTGGTTAAATTGTTTTATCTTTGAAATAGTTCACAAGTGAAAGCCCTTGGGGGGGAAATGAGCATGTAATTCTCTCGCTGTTTTAAGCCACGTAAGCACCAAGAAAAATAGTATGATTCATTTACTTGAGTATAGTATGTTGATTAACTAGCAATTAAAGCTTGATAGTATTTTCTTTATGGAACAACAAAGGCCAGTTTAATGCTTTTACTTTAGTTTCAGCTCATTGGACTGGCTTCATACCTGGTACAGGCAGATTAATGCTCTGAAAGCATATGAAGTACCTGCATGCAGCTGAACATGGCCCACTTAGCTCAAAAATATGATGGGTCTTCACAGAAGGAACTTTCATTCATTCACAGCATCTGGTTCCATTACATTCAGCCCAATCAAGCCATGAAATTGAAATTAAATGAGTTTTGATGGTGGTGGTAATATAAGAACGAAAGCAAGGGGGGGAAGGGAAATATCTGCATGGCAGAAGAGGCTCTAAGTGAGGACAAGCTGTGTAAAGTGCCTTTGAATTTTCACATAAATGACTGGATGCGTGGGAAGATGAACTTGGAGCTATTTGATTTCTCCAAAGTGCATTTCACCTGCTCTTTAGAATCTGGTTTGTCTGTGTAATGCAGCAGTGTAGCATAACCCTTCCTGCACAGGCTCTGATGTCCACCTCCGGGTCCCTTTGTGGGTGTGACATGGGAACACCCCTCACCCCACGGCACCCCCTACACCACACCTGTCCTGCAAATCCTGCTGCTGCCCAGCATTCTCCCAGCTTGTGGATTCAGGTCCTGCTCTGCTGCCTTTCTCAGCTGTCTTGGGACAGCAGTGTGGAGAGAAGGGCTGATGCTGGGTTGGGTGGGCAGGAGAATGGAGGAATGGCAAAATGGAGAGAGCAGGAAGAAAAGATGGATGAATAATATGGGCATTTATGCAGAATCAGAATAAAGTCAGTATTGGGAAATGGGCTGTGGCTTCTGGTCTGAGGGCTCTGCCACCTCCTGTGTGAAGTGTGAGCAGGGAGAAGGTGGGTGTTGTGTGGTTATTAAGAAGCATCAGGTGATAGTTTTGCTTTCTGCTTTGAGGTCTGTGATGATCTCTGTGCTCAATGTAGAAACTTGGTGCAGCTGCTGACTCTTTTTGCCACTATTACAATAATCTCCATTGACTCTGCAGCCATGACTTGCCAATGAATTGTCTTCAGTAGGGCAGGTGCCTATGCAAGGCACTACAAACACAGTTATAGCATAATACACACAACATGTAAAGCATTGTTTGTGTTGTAGTGTGTACATATTGCATGGTTACATACATACCTCCCTCTTAAGTGTTTGGGTTTGCAAGGCAGGGGCTCCCAGCTCCCTGGGCAGTTGGCACAGAGCACTGCAGGGTTATGGCATGTTCTCGATGGCCCTGCAGACCACCTTAGGACAGCTCTGAGTCATGGAAGGAAAAGCTCTGCTCAGACACACCTGTGCCAACCTCTTATCCCAGATCAGTGCTGGGAAATGTTGTCAGACTGTTTCCTGGGCTGAGCTGCTGGGTCTGCAGGAGAATTGGACTCCGCTCAGTGAAATAGGGATGTGCTGAAGGCTATGGAAAACACCCCTCAGCTTATAAGTGTGGCTGCAGTTTGTGCTCTGCACAAGTTGTCATAATTCATCTCAGTGCCACAGTTTTCCATCAGTAAAATGGCAGTGTCCTGTGTCTGAGAGTGTTTTCAAGCTTTGGGGATCACAGTTCTGAGAGCACAGGGCCAGGCTCCATGCCAGTGTCAGGCTACTGAAGGCTGGGGGCTGTACAGCCTGCCTGGAGTACCCAGACAAGTTGGGGTTAGTGGAATAAAGCAAGTCTGTGGGCTGCTCACTCACTCTTGTAAGGCTGAACTTGTTGCAGGGAACAAGTGCTTCATTTGATTTCTCTAAATACTTCATTGCCTCTGATGAGAAACTGCATTTTCACAGCAGTTTCCCTGGTCCTGAACTGAGCCATGTGCAGCTGTTGTGTATCTTGTTTATGCTCAGTCACCAAATTTGTCACCTCCACAGATCTTTTTCTTCTGTACAGTTTCATTGCAGCTTTTTTAAATGGTTTCCTTTTGATTGTTTCTGTGATTGTAGGGGAAGGATTTATTAAACATTCAACCTGAGGTTGGCTGGTGGGCTCACTGCCATGCAGCTCTTGAGTGACCTGGTTTCCACTCACTGCCCTCTGCAGCGGGGTCTGGGGTGTTCCCCTCAAACCTGGATACTCCTTTTTCTCCCTTCAAGCATTGTGGAAGCAAAATACCCATAGGTGGAAATGTTGGATATTCTACCCCATGTGTGCTGCCTTCTTGGGGAGTCACGAGTTTCTTGAACGTTTTGAAAAGTGTAATAAATGGTGAAGAGATGTCAAGGCAGGAGAGGGTGGCAGCGTTTCCATGGTGTGTTGAGTTTCTCTTTGATAAAGGCATGTTGCTGTTTTGAAGATTTGTTGGTTTGGGTTTTGTTATCTTTTTCCTGACTGTATTAAATACATCATTTATTTTTCTAGGTTAGTGGGTAAGCTCTCATGCAAATTATTCCTGAAAACAGCTTGCTTTCCTTGTCCAGGAACAGCATGCCTTTTCATGCCTATATTTAGCCTTCTCATAAACATGGACAGTTCCTAAAACCAGTGTCTTTCTCTTTACACAGCCAAGTCTGCCAGAAACCGGTCCAGAGAAAGCAGTTTCATTTACCACAGCATTTCTCTATCCTTACTATTTTTGGAGGTGTTTTCAAAGGCAAATGCACAGAAAGCAGCAGCTGTTTCAGTCATACACATTAAAATCCAGTTAGCCAAGGAATGAATTTTACAACACATCACTTCTACTGTCATACCTGAAATGAGGGATTTAACTGATGACTATAATTTAAATAAAAATATTTCAGAGTTTCTTCAGGAAAAGTAGGTGAGATTTAAGTGAAAAATAAATTGAGATTGAAGTTCAAGACTGTTTCCTGATACTAATGTTCAAAATAATGACCGCAGTTCATTTTATTGACCATGTTACACCACTGTAATCCCCTGAGGCACAGTTTGCTGTGCTGGTGTTCCTTGGCTGGTCCTGACAGGGGCCTTGGCACTTTCCTGAGCTGATGGATGCTGTGCCAGGGTGGATCCTGTGTGATTGCAGCCTGCCCTGATGTGTGTGTGTAATGAAACAGGCCTTTACCCATGTCAACAAATAGCCATATGCTTACAAAAAGAGACAAGCACAGAGGACAGATCAACTAATGAGAGTGGGGATGAGTGTTGGGGCAGGAGCATTCTGTATATGAATAATGGCTGGTCAGAAAACCAGCCAGGGCAAGGTGTGCTGCTCTGCAGGGCGCTCTGGTTGGAAAGGCTCCCTGGGAGGGGGCACCTCCCTTCCCCCTGACTGAAGGAGAAGTCTCATGTCTGTGTTGGGCCAGCAGAAAGCTCTTCCCAGCACCACGTTCACCAGGCAGAGGTGGCTCTGACAGATCTGCTGTGAGGACTGTGTGGTGTCGCAGCAGCTGAAGGGCTCTGCATGGGTGCCCAGTGTCTCACCAGCAGCTGATTTAAGTTCATGGTTTTGAAATATATTGCTGTAGTAGCAAACTGCCTGGTCATTCCCTAGGCTTCCCACCTGCAAGACAGCAAAGCACAGGGGGCAGCCTGAGTCTCACTCAGATGCATAACCCTAAATCCTAAGAATTAACCTGACACCATATCCCCCAGTGAGTTATGTGCAGCAGTGTTATGCTAACTTTTGTTTTATTTATGGATTTTAACACATAATGTGCCAGCAAACAGTTGCGTAAGTCATTTGTCATATCACATTTATTCTCAGCCAGAGGATATTTTGAAAGAGTCGTATCAAGTCAAGCTTGTGATAGACTCTGTGGGGCTGAGTGAAGCTGAGAGGGCCAGGGGCAGGTGAGTGCTCTGGCTGCCAAGCTGTGGGCACTGCCCACAACAACAGCGAGGGTAGGAATCAAATGTGTGGGAAAGTCACAATTCAGATGTGCTTTTTCTTTTCCTACTGCTATATTCCTTCTGTTATATCATTTCTGTTTTATCAAGAAGCCACATTCGGGTTTTTTTAGGTACCAGAATTATGGCATGAGTTTTTTGTCTTTGTGTATACATTTGGTGATGGTTAGATAAATGAGGCTTTAATTAATCAGTGAAGTTTGTTTTTTTTACAAGATGGAACAGTTTCAGTCTCTGTTTCTACATCTGCTCACACTGAAAAATGACGCTGAAGTTTCCTGAATGCTTCCAGAGGGAAGAACCCAATTGTCCTAAGGGTTAGGGTAACTTAAGGCTTTCTGTGTACAGAAATGAACCAGCTGAGTTATGTGGATACCTTGTTCCTGAACAGAAGGGAACTTCTGAATAACTGTCTTTCCCGAAGGTGGTTCTATTGGCAGAGATTTTCTGGCACAGCTGTCTGAGGACTGTGTAGCCATCAGGTTGGTGTTTGTAGCTGAGCTCTCCAGTGAGTCTTTTGTCACCTTTGAGCTGGAGCAGGTTCAGTTCTGCAAGGCAGTAGGGAATTTTCAGGAATTCACAGGCAGTCTTTTACTTTTTGACACTCATGGCTGACTTGGTAGCCTTAGTCACAGCTTATTATGTGTAGATATACACTAGCCCATCCATTGTTAATTATCTTCCCTGATCCACCAAAATGATGAAATGTTTTTCTCTGTCACGTAGAAGTCATGTATTTATACTGGAAGCAAGCAGGCAATATAAATCATTGCAGTGATTGGTTCTTTGTTTAGAAGAAAAGAATGGGCTTCTCTTAGGTACCTTCTGGTTTTAATGTGATATAGCTTAAATTCTGAATAGGTTTTCAGAAAATGAAAACAGGATTTGATTTGGAGTCTCCAGGCTTTGGCTGGAAAATGTAAATCTCTTACTTTGTTCCTGAGGAACAACCAAAAGCCAAGGTTTTGTGGAAACAGGTACACAATTTTCCTGGTTGGTTACTGCAGGGCAAATAGTTTGATATTTGGATTCCAGATCTTTCTGTGTGCCTAAGCATGTGCATTTGTAGATTCCTTTTGAAAGATGCCATCCCAGGTGCATGTGCTGTTCACTGACTCTTGATGTGCACAAGTAATGACTGAGAAAAAATATTCCAGTAATGGTGTGGGGGTGGTAGGAGGGAATGGAAAAGTGCTAAGACTCATCTTTTTCCAGCTGTGCAGTTTAATTGTAGTCCTTATTCCCTCTGGCTCCATCACGAATGCTACACTAACATAAAAAGGAGGAAGAAGAGGAGGAGCTTATTTGGGACATCTTCCCTGAGAAGGGGGTGGAGTGGGCTCACAGTGCACTCCATGTTGTACAGAATTAACAAGGTTGGAAAAGACCGTAGAGATCATCAGGTCCAACCTATTACCTAACTACCTAACTTATCAACCTACCCAACACCATCCCATCATCTAAACCATATCACTGAGCATGCCATCCAACCTTTCCTTAAACACATCCAGGGATGGTGACTCCACCACCTCCCTGAGCAGCCCATTCCACTGGGAAATCACTCGCTCTGATTTTCCTAATATCCAGCCTAAACCTCCCCTGACACAGCCTAAGACTGTGTCCTGTCGTTCTGTCACTGGGGGCCTGAGAGAAGAGACCGACCCCTGCCTGGCCACAACTTCCCTTAAGGTAGTTGTAGAGAGCAATAAGGTCTCCCCTAAGCCTCCTCTTCTCCAGGCTAAACAGCCCCAGCTCCCTCCAGTTGTCTCCCAAAGGGCTTGTACTCCAGCCCCTTCACCATTCTTGTAAATCTTAAAGACACCTGAATCCCTACTTGACACATGTGGAGAAAAAGATTGATCTGTTAAGATATAAAAGGCATAAAGACTTGTGCAAAATGAGTAAGCTGTGTGTAAAGCTGCCTGGGTACTCACTGGGTGGAAATAAAATAAAGCAGATGTCCCAAAATTGCCTGGGACAAGGCCCAGGTGAGATGCGTAAGTGAAGCACAATCCAGTGTCTGTGTCAGGGATGCTCCTTCTGCCAACGCTGACAAAGCTCAGCCTGCTTTTGTAGAGATACAGGGATCTTTGCTTCCAAACAGAACATCTGTGTTTCAGTGAAGAAAACACATCACATCAAAGTAAGCTCAAGATTACCTTAAACCAGTAGAAAGAGATTTTGAAACAAAACCCCTCAGAAGTGGGATAGAACCTGTGAGTCTTTGTGCAACTTCAAATGCACCACAGCCAAAAGCGCCTCTGGGTACCCTGAGCTCTGAAGAATATCTTTAAAAGGAAAGTAAAAGAGATCATTGCTTGAAAAGGAAATTCAGCAGTAGCACAAACCCTCCATAATTTCAAATATGAAGACTCTTCTGGGAGAGCACTAACTTGGGGACCTGAAAGATCAACAAGGCTTTTATGGGTTTGGGATTTTTCTGTGTGTTTTTGTATCGGTTTAGGGGTTTTTTGGAAAAAAAAGAAGCTCTATGCTTCATCCTTTCTCTATAACCCAGAGGTGATTAAAGAGCTCCTGTGAAGTATCAAACTGCTATACTGAGATGATAGAAAAGATGTGAATAACCATATCTTAGAAAAAAAATCTTTCAGCTTTCCCCCCCCCAAAAAAAGATAGTAAGGATAAATCTGCTGCAGAGGTAAATGTGTGCAAGAAAGAGTTTTATTGCCTGTGATAGAAGCTGTATCCTGTGGTCTTTAGAAATAAATAAATAAATAAAAGTACATTTAATCATTCTCTAGCAGTGAGATCCCTGCTGTAGCAATTAATTCATAAAGCTGCCAGAGACTCCCAGGCCTGTGGGAGCCCGGCTGGCATCCGTGATGAATGCTGACTGCAGGTGTGGCCAGGGTTCCGTGGAACCAGCCGTGGAGGAGACAGCACAAATTACTTAACCCTGCCTGAGTGGGCTTAGTCAGGAGCCCCCCTACAAACAGGTAACAAGAGGGAAACTGTAATTTAAACGCAATTCAACAGGAACTGTCAAATGCTTCTTTGGGGCAGGTTTTGCCTCAGTGAGGAAAGGCATTAGATGGGGTGGAAGGGCCCTCTCTGTGTTACAGGGCTGAAGTGACTTGGTGTGTTGGTGCAGAAGGAATGACCCAGAGCTGCTGTGTTGGGCAGTGCTGGGCAATCCTGGGCAGCTGCAACTGTAGGATACAGAAGGGCTAGTCGTCTGCTCTTGTTTTCTCTTTAAGGGTCTCCCTGGGAAGAGCTGTAGCATCAGGAATTTCCAGGGGCAACTCCATGGCTCCGTGGCTGCACTTGGTAACCCTTGGAGGTTAACTTGGTACCAGCTTGGAGAGACATGTCTGGGCTGGAGCAATGCCATGTGCAGAGTGTGATTCTAGGAATAGCTCTTCCACCAGGAAAAGGAAGGGCAGGCAAGAACCTCTGGTAATGATCACCATCTCCTTAGAAGAGAAACAGCAGTTCATTTAATGAGGGGAAACAGGCACTTTTCTGATACAACTGTGGTTTAACTGCACTAAGGAAAGGTTTCTTTCCTTTTTTGTTTGTGGCATAATGCTGACATGTGCACCTGTACTGTCTGTTTTAGGCAGCCTGACAATAATCCCTGAATGTGGATTATTGTTATTTAAAATGAAATGCACTATTTTCATTCAATAGAGCAAATCCATGAACTATTTTTTTCTTCAATTTAAGAAGGTTAGCAAGTGCTCCAGCTCCCCAGTGTATCCAAGGGGATACATCCCATGGTATCCAAAGGATAACACTAGCATGGATTCCCATTTAAGCTGTGCATACCACATAAGGTGCCAGTACCACTGTAGAAAGAAATGTCATTTAGTGCTGGTGGCACTAAGATCTCCCTGATGTGCAGGAGGAAGTTGCTGGGCTCCATGTGCTAGCCCATGGGCACCCAAGGAGTGTTTCACATTTAGGTACCTGATACCTACCCAAAATGTCACTGCACTGAATTGCATTGCTGTGACAGTGTTGTTCTGAACTGTTTTGCCCTTGGTGCTACACACACTTGTTGGTAATAGGACAGAAACCAGCAAAAGCCATTGGCAGGTATGCTGTGAGGCAGAACTAGAGAGCCTTTGGAGTGCTCCCAGCTGGGAAGGCCCTGAGAAGGGAGTACGTGTCCTGGTTTGGTGGTTCTGCTGTTTCCATTCTTGAAGATCAGTGGTGTATGGTTTGCAGTTATGCTGTGTGGGGGAACTGCTGACACCAGTCAAACATCGTGTCTGTCACAGCAAGGTGTCTGACAGCTCTGCGGGCACAGCCCCTCCTGGCCCTTTGTGCTGGCCAGAAGGCTTGTGGCCCCTGGCTTTAGACTGTGTGGAGCTCAGGAGGAATACTTGTGTGGCTGAGGAACCCGGCACAGGGGCTCCTGTGTGGTGCAGGGGGAGGCCATGGGTTTATAATGTTGAGCTGCTGAGAGAAGCATGGCCAGAGCTTGAAAAGAGAAACAGTCACTAAATACTCTGAAAATTTCACAGGGGATTAAGAAGTGCCAGCCCCTGAGGGGTGCAGAACAGGGTGCCAGGCATTTTAGGTTTAAGTTAAATTTTGATGTGACTGCCAGCATGCCTCCAACCAGTGTGTACCTCCCTTTCCCTTCCTACCCAAAGGCTTTATTTCACTACATTCTGCCTGACTGATAAAAGATGTCTTATCTGAAAAATGCTACCACAGGTTACCACAGACACTGACAGGCTGTGCAGCTCCCCAGGGAGTGAAGTCTTTAGAAATAAGACTTAGTGTTTCTGGGTCTCCTGTGCAGGGAGCTACACATGAGCAGCAGACTGAGGGGCAGGTATTTGAGGGTGAAAGGCAAAGTTCACACCACTCCATGACACATGTGAGAAGGTCTGGCAGGGCTTGGCTTGTATCATTTGCATGATCAGGTACTTCATATGAAGAGATTTCTTTAATTCAAACACTAAGTAATTTGAGAGACCATGTAGCATTCCAAATGGATATAGATCTGGTTTTATGTTGGCATAAAACAAGATTAGATGTAGTTTTGTGTTTAACGTGTTTTAAATGTAGTGTGGTAATGGAGCTCTATACTTTTTAGCCAGTCTAACCTGAAGAGAATTTTGAGAGTTTATACTGAAATGAGAGAAACCCTCAGTTTTGGTAAATTTTTCTTAAAACATCAGCAAAGTAAAGAGGTTGATTTCTAATGAAGCTCCTTGTGTGCCTGTGAATTCGTGACAGCTAAAACAATTCTGTTAGCTTGCAGATTAGATTAGAATTGTAAAAATGAAATAAAATGTCATCTAGGTAAATGATCTACTACTACAGGTGTTGAAAAACAATCCCAAGTAGAAATGGTCTAGGCACTGAGTAATTAAATTATGATGACAGATGATAGTTTAATAAGGTGATTGTTATGAGACTTGTTGGTAGGCCTGCTATCCTGATCACTTCTAGCAGCACTGGCTGGCACATTTGGAAGGTGGCAGCACAGAGGATTTGCAATGAGTTTTCTATCTGAAGACCGTCAGTTTTGCAGAGAGAACTGTCATTTGTTTCCTGTAATACTGTCTCTCTGTTCATGTTAGGTGGCTTCTTGTTGTTACATAGCCTCATTGGGTTGAAATGTGTATTTTCAGGGTTGTAAAGCAAACAGCTTTCTCTCTTTTTAATAGATTAAAAGGCCAGTGCACAACAATTAAGAACCACTCCTGTAAGTACTCAGCATATTCAATCTGATTCTCAGCAGCTGAAGATTGGCAGAGTAACACAAGCTGATCAAAAGAAACTCCATGAAATCAGAGGAATTGATGGATTTTCTGTGTCCTCACAGCACTGCATTCTCACACTGCATCACCAGCAAACCTTTACTCTGAGCTAGGTGAGCTTGCATTCAAGAGGAGGAAAAAGCAGTTGCTGTCCTTCAGCACACAGAAATGTTTTCTCTCCTGACAGAGGTATTTGGGTTTAGAGTACCAAATCCTAGAGGCACTGCAGAAACACCAGACAGCAGTGCACATGAGATATTTGGTAACTCGGGCCTCTGCCTGTGATCACATTAGAGGTGGAAGGTGCCCAGGTGTCACTGTGCTGTTGACAATCCCTCAGGTGTTTCCTGGTGTTCCAAAGATGGGTCTCAGAGAACAGGTGACAGAGTGAAAGGGAGAAACTTGGTCTTGCAATGCAACCCTGAGCCCATAATGATAAGTTTTTTCTTGGGGAAAAGCCAAACTTAAAAAGAAACAAAAAACCTGTTTATTTTGGAGTCTCATGTATTTTCTATGTCTGTATTTATGAAGTAGCACATGTTCTGAGCAACAGTGTGGGTGGTTGGAAGCAGCTTTAGGAGGTCACTCTGCACTGGGCTGAGCAGTTGCAGCACTGAGGATATAAATCACTCACTGAAGAGCTAGTTCAGTTTTAAAAGACTTTCCTTTCCCATCAGAATCCACACCAGGCTAGGACGGGTTGTAGCAGAAGGAGCTCTACTGTCATAAATCAAACATCAGAGTGGCTTGGGTCTTGCAGTTGCTCTCCTGCCCACTCAGTAAAAGATGGGGATAAGTTAGAGACATCACAGAAAGTGTAAGTCATGGTAGAATACAGCTTCACTGCTGAGCTTTGCTTTCACAGGAGAATTTATTTAGATTGTCATGTTGCCTCTCTTGATCAGAATTTAGTAGATGTAACTGTACAACCTTCAACATGAAAGCAAACGTTGGAACCAGTGGAAAACCTCTCTATTAAATGGCAGAGTAATTGTTACCGATTTTCATAAGCTGTATCGATTTGAGTGTAGAAAGTATTAGTTGGTATCTCTAACACTTTGTAGTGTTAAAATTCATCAATACTCATAAATGCCAATATGTAACAGCAGGTGCTGCTGTGATTTAGTAAATCATTATAATTTCTATTTAGTAAATCAGTTGCCATCACTGTTAATGTTTAATTTGTAAGTTAGTGCATCACCCAGCAGTACAGGAGGGATGGGGCTGCAAACACATTTTCAGTAAATATGATATAAATACCGTGACTCCTGCTATTCAGCCTAGCCCATATGTTAGCTGTTGATAACTATGATTTTTCTATAAATACAGCATTGTACCCTGACCTTTAAAAGGATGAGATGTAAAATTGGGAAATTTACCATGATAAATATCTTTTGAAAGAAATGAAAAGGATCTGAATTTAGGCTAGAGCAAGGCAAATGGTTATTAAAGATAAGTATGTGCTTTGGTTAAAATGTTCTTAGGATTTGACCTGGGTTAAATGGGAGATTCTGATCTTGAGCACGTGTTTGTTCAGGAACAATATTTCTTCTGACAGGAGCAAAAATGCCAAGTCTTGATTTAGGTGTTTTTGGATTGGATTCTAAGAGCAGTGCTGTCATCCCAAGGTAAGGTAGGAAGCCCTGTGAAGATACCTGTCACAGCATGTCTGTGCTCAAGTGACACGGCAGCAGCCCTACAGCACCACTGACTTCATTTGCCACTCCCCAGGGAGTCTATCTTGCAGCTCTGGTGCCTGCCCACAGTCTGCTGTTGTGCTCCAAAATTGTGGAGGAGATAAATTTTGTGTGCCCAGGTGCCAGGAGGTGGCAATGCTAAGTGACTGGCCAGGCTATCCCCCAGGACAGACTGCCATCTTGCACTGCAGCCTTGCCCTGTTCACCCACCTGGTAAACTGTGCTCCTGCAGCAATAGAGCCCTGACTTTGGGTGAGTCAATTGGGTGTTTGGTCTGGTGGTGCTTTTTAGGGGAGTTAGGGTGTGTTTATCCAAAGCTAGCATAGAAATAAGCATTGTTCTACAATTGTATGACAGTGTTCTGCCAAACATATTTTATACATTTTATGGGGAGTCAAATCATTTAATAGACATGGAATCACTGGAGAAGCAATGAGAGTTCCCTTGTCAGAAATTAAACGCTGGCAGAAGTTCTCCTTGGGTCCAAACTGACCCAAGTTACCCATGGGTATCCACATTTCTATAAATATCTATGGGGTCTAAGGTTTAAGTAAGCTGTTTTACTAGCCACTGCCCAGCTTTGGGGCTTTCCACACAGGGAGGTCCATATCCATTAGTCTTCAGTACAACTTTACTGTAATTCCTGTAATTCTAAACCCTCTTCTCCCTCACTCATGAAGAATCTGCCCAGTATTGTTCTTTTTCTCCAAGTGCAATAAGCAGCACAGAAAATAGGCTGGAGTTACTTGCCAGTACAGTTAACTCAGTCTAGGAGAGCTTGTTTGTGGTCTTTTTGTTGCCTTTTTTTTTTCTTTGGTATTTTTTTATGCTGTGGTGCAAGAGGAATCATGTATTTGCCTGAACATGTTTCCTGAACACATGTCCTCTTTGCAGTTATCAGCCTTGTTACAGCCAGAGGTGAAAGGTGCTTCAGCCTTGCTGTTCTTACTGTCAGGCTACCCAGGACACTGGCAGCTTCTCTTGTACTGAAGGTTTCCTCTTCTGCTGAGCCTTTGATTTGTTGTGACAACATCATATTGACTTGTGTGATTTGTCACTTTCTCCCGATCATGAACCGTTATGCAAAGGGAACTACTACAGCAATGAGCCCCCCACCCGGTTGGGAGGTGCTCTCCCATTTGGATTGAGAAATCCCTCATAAAACTGTATTTGCTCCCCTTCAGGAGGGTATTTCCACTTATTTCTGGCAACAGGAAGAATGCCAACCTGGCATCCTGTCTGCTGTGTGGGAGTGACTTGTGTTCATCCCAAAGAATTCCTCTTACCTTTCCATTCTTTGTCCCTTACAGCTGCTTCTCCCAGAGAACTATGCAACAAATACTAGTAAAATACTGCTGTCATTTTGCAAGTGAGCTACTTGCACTGCCTGATGTTTCAGCATTTTGCCAAGATGAAACTACTCAACTGGAATTAAAAATACCTTCTTTAGGTTAAGGTCTTATCACTGAACAGTCAAAAGGAAGACTGAATTGTCTTATTCTGATTAGTTCAGATTAAAAATACCTCTTTTTAGTATGCCTCCTGCTAAGTAAGCCAGCTGATATAACTACATGAAACTCTGCTGGGGTGGGAGAGTGGAAATCTCTCATTTCATTTGCTGCTTTTTCTGCCCTTAAGGCAGAATTCACAACATACAATATGGAAATGTAGGTTCCAGTGACATGTTTTATACCACTATCCAATCTGGCTACAATTTTAATATAAGCATCACATTAGCAAGTGTTTCATCTCCCTAAAATATCTCCTCGTTTTTCTTAAATATAGTTCCTGAAAGCTTTCACGACAGTTCAAGTATGTATTATTTCTTCTTTCCCCATTTTTTCCACCTCCTGCCACCCTCACCAGCTTGGCAACATTTCCTCGGCCCTTTGGTGACCGAACTTTCTCTCATTGGTACGAAATTATAGCTCAGTCTGTTTTCTTCCAGTCCACAGGAGGCAGGAAGAAACCTCACATATCATGACTAAGTGACATTTAGCACATTGGGTATAATCGGTTTCAGTCCTTTTTGAGCAGGCACTGTAGATTTAAGGAGTCAACACAGTAGGAAGTGTCTTACCCACAACAGTCTGCCTACTCAGAAACAGCAAGTTGGACTTTATTTAATCTATAGTTCCTTTAAAGTGACAGGGTTGGTAAATGGGATGCTCGTTTGCATCTCTATTTCTGGAAAGCCTCTTGCTGGTGCTGTGTTGCTGATCTGGGTAACTGGGATTGCAGGGATAATGTTATTACCAGCAACTTGCACGTCTCTGAGGAACTGCTGTGGGTTGTGCTTTCAGGAGACCCTTAACAATTCCTCCCGTGCCCTGGAGGCACCAATCAATACCTGACTTGCTCTTGCTGGAATCATCTGCACAGGATATTGGCAGCATCTCGTGCAGCAGGTGCTCATTAAGAACACACAAGCTTTCCCTGCTCAGACCTCCATTCACACAGCATTTTGTGCTCCGCATAATTCCTTGTGCTTAACACTTTGCAGAAGAGCAAATGAGATCGTGGAACGGGGGAAACGTGCTTTTGTAAATTTACCCTGGGGACCTGGCTATCAGCTTACCCCAGCTCACATGATCAAGCCGTGTGTATGATTTATTATTCACGTGCTTGGGTGTCCGGGGCCTTTTTTAGAGGTAAAATGTACAACAGATAATTCAGTGAAGCTGTTCCGAGGGTGCAGCATGGGGGGCTACAAGATAATGGATGAGGAGGATGGATTGGGAGAGATTGGTGACACAGGTTACAGGAGGGGAGGAAGGCAACTGGATCAAAGCCTTATTGTGTTTAACAATTTCCATAGCACTCATATGCCCAAACAAGTCAGGCCACATGCTATTCTTAATTATACTGCTTTCAAGCAACAGAGAACAACTGGTGAACTCTTACAGTGACAGCTCGCGTAGTTAGAGGATTAGAACAATTAAAGGAGAGGGAAAGACTTCTCCAAGTTGCACATTTAATTGCAGAGGGGCATGTGAATACCTTCCCATGGGGCAGCACATGCAGGTGACAATGACTCGCTGCTGGCAGCAGCATGAAAGAGCAGAAGGCACATGAGAAGGCAGAAACAAATGATGAGAGGCAGAAGGATTTCCTTTGTCAGGCATCACTGCAGCCATTTAAACTGAGTGCAACAATGTACAGTAGAAAATGTGCAGTAATGTTTTTAATGGCTCGTATTGCTTTCAGTGACAGTCCCTTTGGTCTTGGGAATTGCATGTATCTGTGGGTCCATGTGCTTAATGTTGGAATAAAAAAATACAAACTTTAAAAGTCACATATAAACTTGGCTTTATTTGGCCTCTTCTTCTAGTAGCTGCTATGTTTGAAGTCTTTTTTGAGGGACGGAGGAAGTGTTGAACTGTAAGCAGTTTAAAATGCTCATCAGGATGATTAGCATGTTCCAAACGTTTACTAGGTCACATTTGATTTTGTTAAAGTATGTCTCCTTTAGTTGAGATGAGTGATCTGAATTCCTTAGTATGAACACCATTTTTTCTTTGTTTACCTTTGTTACCCCCAGGTTTTAGGAGCAGCAATAATTTATTTGCATCTGAAGCACGAGTGAAGGTGTTAGGAAAAATTGGGGAGACTAGTAACATTTCATTAGGAAGGCCCATTAGAAATATCTTTTCATGATGATCCTTTGGAAAGCTAATACTTTAATTTTTTCAGTTACCTTGTTATAATGTTTTTTAACTAGAGTGTTATGCTGCACTAAGTCAATGCCCATATAAAAACTTAATTATCTTTTCATCATGGTAAATTTATCAATAAAATAGGGTCTTGTTATGGAGTGAGAACAGGGGACTTTGTTTTTTTATTGTTATTAGTAAGGTCTATTTTCCACAAGAATATTAGCTGACATTAATAGTGTTTACCTACTCCAAAGGTAAACACTTCATCCCATGTGTTACTTGCAGCCTTGCAGGTTGTTGGCAGTGTAAAAGTACCGCTTGTCGTCATAATCTAATTCATGCCTAAGAGCTGACACCGTGCTGTGTTGCAAGAAGGATGTGCTGCATAGGTTATTAATGTCAAAGCAAGTCTTTATTTGCTGTGGAAAATATGAATGTTCATTCTTATCTGCCACCATCACAGGAAACAAGAGATCCCTCCCTGAAACTTGCTGTTTTCTCTGTTTCTCTTGCAATCTCTAATTTCTCATTTGGTTGCTCTATATCTGCATCAACAGCACCTCCTGCTCTGCATTGTCTTTCTTCCTAAGTGGGAAACAAAATACAAGAAGAATGAAAAACAATCTGTGACTTGTAACTTAAGAAATTAAATATTGTCAAATAATTTTATTGTCAAATATATATTTACCCCTGTCATTGGCTCAGCTGCTCTTCTGGGTCTTTCTGGCTCCCTGAGTGCTGGCTCTGGGCTGGGTGCAGTGCATCCTTCTGCTATTTGCAGACTCTGCCTTGGTGACAGTGATGCCTTAAATGATTCCTTTGTGCTCTGCCCCCCTGGAGGTGAAACTGAATTTTGAGAATCCACTCTCCAACGAAGCATGTGGTGATCTGGGCATGTTTCCATGTTTGTTTTCCTAACAGGAGCAAGGCACAAAGAGTTAAAGGGTTTTGAAAAGGCAGCCTGCATTAGTGCTCCCTGTTCCCTACTGTCCTATTCCTCCCTTTCCGTTATTTCCACATAACTCTGTGTGTGCACATGTGATGAAGTTTGAAGAACTGAGTGAAAACTTGTTGGTTCTCCAGTCCTGCTTATCTTAATGGCAGACAGGCAGGTGTGCTGGGATGAGCAGGGATTGTCTATGGGGATGCAGTACAAGTGCAAGGCACAGGGGACACAGGAGACTGGCTCTGCCCCCAGGTGCAAAACTTCCAAGTCTGTCACCTTTACCCAAGAGGCTCAGGCCTTTTGGGAAGTCACTTCGGCTGTGTGGTGGTGCCTTTAGTTGTGACAGGTTTGGACGTGGGTTTCAGGGCTGTATATTGAGTAACAGTATAAAATAGGGATGTGGATACTAGTTTCAATATATCGTAAGGGACCTTCTGAAAACAGTCTCTCAAATCATTTTCCTTTGTTTACTAATGCATAGATGCTGCTTTGGCTTGCAGTTCGTTATAACCCTAACCCTTGCCTTAAGTGGTTACAGGTCTCTACTAATCTTTGCGTCATGCTCTGCAGCTCAGCTCTATGCTCAAGTGGCTAAAATTGCTAGGACACAATTGATGTGGGTTTGGTAGCAGTGACAAGAGAAACTGTGCTTATTACATGGATTTTGGATGGGTTTTTTCCTAAAATGTGGAGCGCTGCTAGTTTTGATCTTCTTTAGTGAGCTGTTTCAGATATCTTTCCAGGAGAAGTGTATGTAAAAGTACTCCTAACTTCTGTTAGTGCTGTGGTACTGGTGGTGGTGTTGATGGGAAGGGGATATTGCTAATACTGCTTATCCACTTCAGCTCCAGACAGTTATCAGCATCACACCTTATCCTTTTTTTTTTTTTTTAAACAGGGAGAAGGTATTAATCCTTTTTTTCTGTCCTAGATCCAGAATCAAGCAAAGCTACATTTGTTTTTCAGAAACTTAATGTACAGCAGTGGGACTTTCACATGGAAGGTCCTCAAAGCATTGTTGAGAGAGTGACCAGCATATATTCACATGGGCAATCCCTTTGTTTCATATGTACACATTAAAGACTTAGTCTCACTGCTCGTGTTCAAACTTACACAGTAGGTTTAGATTAGATATTAGGACAAAATCATCAAAACTGGTACTTGTAAATGGTTATTTCTGGAGATTACAGAATGGGGTTCCAGATTTGAGTGAGGAAGACTGAGTGTAGATCCAGTTTGGTGCAGGTAGGAGCAGTGGGTTTTCCACCCTCTCTTTCCAATACTAAATGAGGACAGGACAGAATGTGCAATCCAGGAATGCATCCTTGGTAAAAAATTATCACGTGTAAATCACAATATTCTCTGCCTCTAGATATTAGTGGGACTAATTTGAAAGGGAGAAAGGGGAACTGCTAATTTAAATAAGATTTTAAAAGGAGCAATCAGTGTTTGATCTTCTATTAAATATTTTGCCACTTGTGCTAGAGAAACAGTTGGTAGTTTTTCAAGTAGAAAGTTGCCACTTTGCAGAGGAAAAACACATTTGACTGTGAAATGTACAGAAATTGTGACAGGAGCAGTCGTGGTGGGAGCTGGGGTGAAACCTGCTCTTCAGTCTAGCATGATTAACAAAGTAATTTATTTTTCATATGTGCGTACGCAGTTATTTTCTGTGGTTCTGTTTCAAAGCTTGTTTTGTGTTTCCAAATGGGGTGGAGTGTAGTTAAGTGCAGAAGGATGGAAATGACCTCTGATTGCACCTTATCCTGTTGGTTTATATTCCAGCGCAGCAGTGAGTAACCCGTTAATACGGTGTATTTCACACCTCATTGCTGGCCATATTAAAAGTTTTTATCCTAATTCCTCAGTAAATATTAATGTACAGTATTCACTAATATCTGTCTATTGCATTTACTTTCCCCATTCTTCTTTGTAATTCCTTTTATTCCCTTCATCCTGTGGTGATTGTAATCAAAGCCAAATCCAGTTGTTTTAATGAATGGTTTTTATTAGTCCTCCAGGCAAACTGCACTGCAGAGATATGGCATTGGAGCCCAATATTATTATACCTCTACAGAAATGATTAATTTAACGTTTTTGCATATTGCAAGAATTAAAAACATAATAAATCAGCAGAGGTTTATTATACTAAGTGATGTATGTAACCTATTAGCCATTCTGTTTGTTTTAGCTGTACAGTATTTGTCAAGATTTTTTTAAAAATCATCGTTCATGGTCCTGATCCAAAGGCTGCTAAGGCTGATGTGTAAGTTGCTGTGTTAGTTTTGTAGCTGATCTAGGCTGCTTCTGTATGAGACTGACAATAAAGAAAAAAATATTAAGTTAAACCCAGAATTCCCAGAGACTTCCACTGGCTAAGATTGCAGCAAATTTGGATTTTCTTAATAATGACATTTGGTTATTTTTTTCCAGTAAGTATAAAAGTCTCAGTATGCACATAAAATTATATGTATTAGGGGCTGCTCGATCTCAGATCTCTGCTGTCAAGTGTATTGTGGACAAAACCATTCACAGAAGGGACTGTTGTCCTGGGTCACAGCACTGGACAAAACACTGAGTGAAAAATTGATCCTTGCCCCCCAAAAAACAACCCAAAAGTTTCTACTCGAGTCCAGCAACTCCTGTTCCTGCAAACAGTGCTGGCACTGGGAGAAGCAGAGGATAAGGGCTCATCCATGGCACCAGTGCTCTTGGCAGTGATCTGAACCACATGCCTGGGGCTCAGCTGTGCCCGGGGCAAGAGGTGGCATCCTGGGCCACTGGTTTTGTTCTGAGGGAATTATTTTGGCAAATAGACCCTGGTCATTCAGTTAAAGATAATCAGTGGGTTGATTGAATAAATATGTTGCATCTCACATGAATAAACACAGAGCCATTTCCTGAGTCACAGAAATGGTTAACTGAGCCAAGGCAGTACTTGGTCACTGTCCCACCAGCCTGCCTTGCAGAGTGAGCTTGGCTGGGAGGGGGGATTCCCGGCAGGCAGAGCAGCAGGAATGATACTGATGTTCTTGATACTCTTACATCCCGACATCCCAAGCAGGGCAAACAAACCACTTTAATTGATTTGCAGTTCCAAAATGTTTCACAAACACCAGACGGTGGGAACGTTTCAGTGCTTCTGAGAGGTCCCAACTCCCATTGCCAAGAGGGAGGTTGGGCGTGCAGCAGCCCGAGGAGTGGGACAGCTTGGCTGCTGCCTCTCCGGCACTGGCACAAACCCAGGCTGGCAGCAGGGCAGCCGCTCGCCTGCCTCGCCAGGGGCTTGCTTTGAGGGTTTCACTGGTATCTGCACATTCTCTTGACCTGGCATTTTCTTAAAAACCCCTTTTGTTTGTGGAGGAGTGCTCAAGGAAACACAAAGGGAGCAAGTGTTGATAGAGATGTGAGCATATATAATATATGTGCATATATATATTTGTACCATTAAGAACACTAACGTAAATTTTTCCAAATACAGCTGAAGAAAGAAATAAAAGTTAAAAAAGTGGTTTCTGGCATAAAAAGACTTCATTTTTACTTAAAGAAGGAAGCAAACAAAGCTCTTGAGTACTGTTTTGTACTCAGAAGTAGAAAGGCATGGGGTTTGGACAGGCAAAATGAGCTAGAAGCAACATATATGACATTGAGGCTTTTCTTATTGAATCAAACAGCATTAGTTGAATGCTGCAAATTGAGGAAATAAAAAACCAAAAGGCTCATAAAAATTACCTCTTATTCTAGGTTTTTTCAACTTTGGGAGCTGGCCCAGATTTCACTTTGTGGTATAGCATATCTTTTAAAGAAACATCCATTTATAATTTTAAAATTACCAGGAATTCTTCCAGTAGTTCACTCCTTTATTACGTGCGTAGCTTTTGCCAGCCTAAATTTGTCTGGTTTCATGTTTTGCCTCTGGGACTCTTGCACCTTTGCTGGGATGAAAAGCCTCCTGTTATCAGTGTCCCTTTCCCCAAGTATTTACTTAGTGATCAGACATGCCTTAACCTTCTCTTTGATAAGCTAAATAAATTGAACTCCTTAGGACTGTCCCTGTGAGATGTGTTTTCCCATCCTTTAATCCGTCTCACAACTTGTGGCCATACTGAGTTTATTGTGCTCTCTCCTGACGAACAGCAATGCTGAATGTGGGATTTTGCTGGCAGTAGTGGTAGTATAATTTATTTGGTTTCCCCCTGCTCTATATCCAAACCACTCTGGTCCTTGTAGCCATAAAGCTGCTTCACCAGCTTGTGCTTGGGTCCCAGACTGTGGGGATGCTCCAGTCAGGCTGGAGGTTTTTTCCCTGCGTGGGTGTGCCTGGCTCTGTTTCCCTGCTGCCAGGCTTCTCAGGTGCTCCAGCACACCCAGGGCCTGGCAGGGTGTGTCCCAAATGCTTACTCTGTGCTGTTTATCACATAAATAAATCATTGTGCTGATCACTGGCTGTGTGCAGACCATTAACCAACAGAGTAGGGCTTTACCAATGTTGCTGTGCAAGTAGCTCTTCTGATTATATCAAAGGATCATGTTCTAGCATAAAAAGACTTCAGTTTTACTCAAAGAAGGAAGCATTTGCTCTGTCAGCAGTTTCTAAAGACTTCTTTTCTTTCTTCTTCATGATAACTTGAAGCTGTCCAGAAAGGCTTTGCACAGCAATAGACAGAGCTGCCTGAATAATCCCTCTGCATTGAGCATGCTGTGGGAATTCCCAGCCACCTCCATTGTAAAAACGCCTTCTCCAGTCCCTAGACTGAGAATGGAAGGGTATGTTTGTTTGGGGACGTTTCTTTGCAGGTTGATTTGTTTTTCCTTTGTGGGATGAGGATCTAGGGAGGAAGGATTGGAGGGTCTAGGTTAAAAGGTAATTATTTTTGTAACAGAATTAAAACCTGAAATATATTGAACCAATTTCTAATACAAACAGGATCAGCATTAGCTTTTAAAGGATTGCTATTATCATTTCAGGACTGCAATGTGATTTAAACTGTAATAGATATTGATTTCTATATTAGTGTTCTTGCTCCTTGTATTGCATTTCTGCTGCCATCTGCTAAAATAGGAATGGCATTTTTCACTTTATTGACTGGACAATGAGTTGGAATACTGTATTCCTGCATGCTCTGGATCACCAAGATGACTATATGCTTACAGGGAAAAAGAAGGTTGGGACAAGTTAGCTACTGGGACACTTGAATTTTAAAGTTACAGGTACTAATTAGTAAATGTATATTAAATAAAAACTATTAAAGGGCTTCTAAGTCACTTAAGGAGAAGTGAAAATTTACTCTAAAGAGCACCACAGCCTCTCCACAGGGTACTTATTTTTAAAGGAGAAGTAATTACTGCAGTGTCCTGTGCTGGTGGTCTAAAGCAGCATGGGCAGGATTTCTCAGGCCATCGAGTTTGCCTGAGCTGAGCTCCCACAAAAACAGCAGAAGCTGTGCCTGGGTGACAAGTGTGTCATTTGTGCTTCCTCTGGCACAGAAAAGCTCTTTGTTGCCAGTGCCTCATGGCCCTTAAAGAAGGGCTGCCCCATTCCTTCTTCCCTCTGCCTTCCTGGAGCTGTGTGCAGGCAGGGTGGACACTGCCCTTTGCTGAATACACAGAGGTGTCCACTAGAACTACACAGAATATTGGTGAGATGGTTGGCAGTGAGGTGCTCTATAAAGGAACTTTATTAAAAAATGCTGTTCAGAATTGGAATATTCTGAAATGAAATTGCCTCTTGATTATGACTTTTCCCAGCAAACTGATTTTGCCTAATGATAGAGAATGGTATTAAGCAGTACTTAATTAGCATAAATTAAGTTTAATGGGAACAAATTTTACTAGTGCCAAGTAGTTAAGGGGTGTTTAATAGAACTGAAATTCGGAGAGTTCATCTTATACTACCTGAAGGTGCCAACTAAATGTTAAGGTCTGTGTTCTCCAGGCCATTCAGGGGGCCTCTGTTAGGTGTGCAGCTGAAGTTTATTGGCCTTAATTCAAGGAGAACTGACTAAGTTGTTTGAGTTCATGAAACAAACTTGTAGGAGTCTTTTATTATTATATCTTTTCAAGGTAAACGTAGAAATTTGTTTCAAAATTTGGAATTGGAATATAGGAATATAAGGGTAGTTTAATTTTGTCTGAGATCTGTCTCTGACAAAAAACCCTTGCAAGTGTACAACTGACAATTCCCTTGGCGTGTTCTCACAGTTTCCAGCAGTTTCTATCCTAGGGACTTCCTAGGGTTGCTTCTGTATTGTGAGAGATTTTGTTTAATATTTTTCCCTTCTTTAATCAGTCTTGGACAAAAATTGGATACATACTTCGCATGCAAGAAATAAGTAAATAGTGGTGTGGGTTTTGGTTGTATTGTTGAGGGTGTTTTTAAATCTAAGATAAAAATCTTCATCTTAAGACTCTTATTATTTCTAAGGTAGTAAGAAAGGGTAGCGAGAGCTCAGCTCACCAGCACCACACCTTGCCCTGTGTGTCAGGAGTTCTCCTGGAAGACAGGAAGGGTGTCCCTGCATCTATAGGTGGGAAGTTAAGCATGAGCATGAGTTCAGTGCCAGGGAGCAGAGCCCTGGACAGAACCCAGGGTATCATTTAATGAACAACATAAACCCACAGGGTCATAGAGGGAATGTAGTTTTACTTAGTTTATCACTGTGTTTTTGTGCAAACTGGGTCTAAACTTGACCTCCTTAAAGCAGCCTGATCTCTTCCCTGGTCAGCTCTAACTGTGCAGGTTCAAGTTCCTTCTGCAGCTTTACTTTTTTTTCCTGTCCTTTTTTCTTCTGACTTAGACTAAAAGCTTTAGTGTGCCAAGCCTGAACTTTCCTCACCTTTCATGAGGCTGGCTGCAGCAGTCTGCTGGCATTACCACAGTCCCTCTGGCATTCTTAGAATAAATCCCCTATTTGTTCTTCAGATTAGGAGCAGGTTTTTTCACTCTGTGTTTGTAAAGCACATAAGCTTAATGCTGTTTTAGCCCAGGACTTGGCCTTCTGGCTACTATTAAAGGTCTGCTTTGAGCTCTGTGTGGGTAGTAAATAACTTGCCTGTGTTTGCTGTGAACGCTTCTAATTTATAGGCAAATAAGTTAGTAAATTCATATTTGGATTTTTAAGCAATTAATTCAAGTCAAGCACAAAGGGGAGTGCATGGCAAGCAGCTGAATGCTACGTGTATTTTTGCACCTTGTGCTAAATGTTGCCCAAATGAGGGCTGCTGTCTGCAGCTGCTGCTTCAGAGCAGAAGAGTTTACTACTCAAACAAAGCAGACTCTGGCCCTGTGCTTTGTGTTTGGGGGTGTGAACAGCGAGCTACAGGGCTGGGGACGAAGGGGCAGATTTTGATCCCCTCTCTCTTTTTTGGGCCATGTCATAGTCTAACTAAGCCCAGCTCTTCAGTTTCTCAAGAGTCCACAGAGGAGAACTGACTAAGTTGAGATTATGGCAATATGTCTTCAGATGCCATATGGGGAGGATAGTGAAAATTCTTAGAAAACAAGGATTGCTGTTAGTTATGGTGCAAGTCCTCACAGACCTCAGACATTTGTGTGGCCAGTTGCTGTAGTAAAAGAGGACCTCAGAGTCCTCCTCTGGAGTTAATCTCCCAGAATACCTGTGCTCCCATATATAGGCTGGGAATGGAGAGACAGAGAAAACTGCTTGTTTTTTCCAAGGCTACAGAGAAATCTTTCAGGGAGAGGGGTTGGAATTCACCTCCTGGAAAGTCCAGCCTGGGATCCCTGCCCTGCATTATGGCTGAGCACTGTGTGCTGTGTCACTGACAGTGTAGCACAGACGAAGGAGAGCTGCTGCTCAAGTGTAGCTCCTGTTCAGTAGCTGCTGCTGAAACAGAGCCTGAGGTTGGGAATGTTTATCATCCTGCTCATAATGAAGCCATTACACTTGCAGTCACAACTCTGAATTGCAGCTAATAGATTTTCATTTTGTTTTCTCAGTTAAGTCATATTTGATAAATGCAGAAATGTGTAGGGAGCAGCTTATCTCAAGTAGACAGTTTCTCTTTAAATGGGTGCCTTGAATGTGCTTTGCATGAGGATTTTTGGAAAGAAAGAAGACATTCTGCAGCAAATCTTTACAGATATTAAATGGCAAACCCAGAGTATCCACTTGCTGAGCACAAGTCATACATTTTAGGGATCTATTAAACTGCAGCTGTTGAAGATAAGTGTTATTTTCTTTGTGTGTGTGTACATGTACCTGTGTATTTGTGTGTGCACACCAAAGTTTTATGGTGTGTAATTCTGTGCAATGCCTTCTGTGTGGTCCAAAAGACTGGGTTAAATGAATCTTACTTGAATTCTTTTATAGAAAACAAACAAAATTCCATTACCTGCTTCAAATCAGACAAGTGCATAAGGATGTCATTTTTGTCAAATTTATTATCTTTTCCTCTTATTTTGAGTTTAAATTGGAACAGGATAGTTTGTGCGTAATAGTAGTCTGGGAAATGACAGCACCAGCATGTGGTATATCTATGCACTGGATTGTCCTGTTCAGAATTACTCTGGAAAAGTTCTCAGCACAAAGTACCTCAACATATGTTAGAGAGAGATTTTTAAATCCTGGCTCAAAAGGTTTTTAGCTGAATTAAGCCAGCATTCTCAGAAATACTGAAGCTAAGCTGGTCTCCTAACACTATCCCAAGGAACTTTGTCAGCGTTTTCCAGCTTCAAGGCTAGAATGCAAGCATGCAAATCTGTGTTTGGGCCAAATTTTCAAAGGAGTTTTCTAGCTGCAGATAGGATTTTCGAAAGCACCCAAGGAAATCCGGAGCAGACTTTTTTTGCAGCGATGATAAAATCATAAAGCAAAATCCTTCCCCTGCACATTTCAGATACTATTCATTTCGAGGTGCTGAGCATCACATCTTGGGAGTGAGCTTGGTACTGCAGTGGAATGCAACTCAGCCATGACTTCCCACAGGGCCGTTCCAAATCAGGCCCTGTGTGTCTGCCCTGGCCCTGTGCCCAGCTCTGGCTGCATAAGGCAAGTCTCTGAATGCTGTTCACTGCATCAAAAGGCTGAAGTGTTTCTGTCACAGCCACCCCTCTTTGGCCACAGTTGCCCCATTGTTGGCAACACTCTCATCCCCCTTTTTCTTTTTGCCTCCCTCCACTTTTGTACCCTCAGTTTGCCTTCTGGGTCTTCTCCTCTCACCCCAGTGCTGCCCCAAGTGCTTTCCCAGGCTTTTCTTTCTCAACTCTTTCTTCTGTCTCTGCCACTTATTTCTTTGCTGGAGTTCTCTCTGCCATGGTTCCTGCTGCTGAAGATGAGTTTGGAAAGTACATCTCTCCTTGTCTGGACTTCAGGCTTCCTGTGCCTTCATGCACGTGCCCCATTTGGGCTCTGTTCAGCTTCTCCTTTGCCGTGTTCTCACGGTGTAGGCTGTGTGTCCATAAATCTGCTGCTTTCAGTCTGTCCCTCCCCACTTACTGACCACCACAGGAACTGCATCTCTAGCCCCAGGCTGTCTTCTCCAGCTGACCTTCACCCCAGTCCAGCTCAGACATATAAAACAAAATTAGCCAGTATCACATAGTTTGATAAACAAGGCAGCCACCATATCATGTAAACTGTGAGCTGTGCACCTACAGTAATATGACCTCAGACATATTAAAATCACATACTTTGGTCTGGTTTAGGATTTCTATATAAATATTATACAAGGAGACTTTATTAGAGCCTAGTGAAGCAAAATCTGGTCTTGGATTTTCATAGTTTAGGAGTTGTTGGTCTGAATGAAGTATATGAGTTAAGAAGGAATTAGAAGTTTGAAACCATGTTTGTTGAAGCTGCTGATGAATTACACAAAGTCAATGTGTTTATTAGAGTACTGTCATCTTTGTAAGACTAAATGGTGGGAAAAATACACTCGAAAAATCCTAAATCAAGAAAAAATTATTAATGTACTAAACTGTTCTTCAAATGTTTTACTGGAGCAAGACATACACAAAAGTGACCTTTGCTGTCAACTTGAGAGAGCTTTTGCTTACCTGGGAGCTTCCGCAGTCACAGGCCATTGGCATAGTCACAGGCAGTGCTGTGAGAGGGAAAAGGGCACATTTTAAGTTCAAGTAGCTGATACTAAAATTGTGGTGAATGTTTTCAACTGAAGTTTCATTTCTCTGTGTTTGTGGTGATAAAAGTAAACAACAGTTGCACTGTCTGAGCCATAGGGTTTCTTCACCTCAAACTGCCAGCATGGGTTTGCAAAAGGGCCCTGTTTCCCCAGGCAGTGTGTTGAGTCAGCTGTTGGTTCTGTGCCAGATTTGTGTCTGAACTCTGAACCACTGCTTTCTAGGGCACTGGATACCAGCAGTGAGGTCTTAGAGATGTTTTATTCACATGCCAGGCTTTAAAAATATATGGGCCCAATCCTGATAGGTGCTGAGACTCTACTTGCCTTACTTGGCCATGGGGTAGATGCCTCTAAGAACAGGCTGTTTGCTTCAACACCACGTGTCCTGGGCAGGAATATGTGTGGAAGTGTCAGGCGTGTCAGGGTGTGCTGTTGAGATACTTTGAGCATGTGCTCTGCTGGCCTGAGGTTTTGGTGCTCCCACAGTCACATCCAACCCATCATGTGTGGGCAGACAGCAGTGTCCAGACTCAGAGTGGCAGAGAACAACCATCTCACTGGTAACAAGGGAGGGAAATGTTGTCTGTCTGAAAATAAAGCATGCTGAAATCCTAGGAACTGTTTATTCACTTCCAAGAAAATCCTAAAGTCTTTGACTCAAAGCTAAGGGATGAGTCTTTCTGTTGAAGCTGGGAAAACTGGCTTGAAACAAGTAAGGTGATTCAGCCTAAAACTGTCCAATCCTTTCCTCATGTAATAGAGGCACTACATTTACAGGGAATGTAATTAAATGCTCTTTATTTCTATGTAGCCATTAATCTTGCACATGCAAATAGTTGCAACTGAAATATTTTACATTTTTGCACTTTCCGTGGAATTTTAATGTTCTTCATGCATTCCCATTTTTTTCTTTAATTCTTCTACTTGACTAATAAGAGCATTCTGAGACTTCCAGACCCATCCATTCACTTTTTGATAATAACGTAAGAGCTCAGCAGCAAAACAAAAGTAAACATGTCTGAGACGGTTTTTCCCCTTGTATTTAAGTAAAATACTCCTGCCCAATTTATCCTTCCTTTTTCACTTGTACAAGTGCACCTAGCACTCAGAGGTGGATACCTGAACACAGAACAACCTGTTCAGTGTTCAGACTTTCCATGAGGATCTTTTGATGTTGCTTACATCAACTGAGTGAAGGAAATTCAGGTGCTGATGGTCAGTTGCATATGGTTTCCTTAGACTGGATCTTTGGGATCCTTTTCCCTGCTTTCATACAAAGGCCTGGCTGGTCCTTCCCAATTCATCTGAATCAGGAAATTGTAACACCTGTTTTCATTCCCAACCTATGAGGTTATGAACTCTAGACTGAAACAACCTCTCATGTGCTGTTTCTCCTCACAGAAGCCTTTCAAGCTGTGTTGGTGGCCATCCATGTCACCATGCAAGAGAGACAGATGTGAAGCCACCTCCCCAGGGGACCTGTGGAGCTACAACCCAGCTGTGACAGCCAGGGCTACAAGGTGGCTGACACAGTCCCGGCTCTGAGAGGAGCATGGGCTGTGTCACTGCTGTCACCACGGGCTATCCCCACTTGGGAAAGCCACAGAGAGGCCACCTGCCCACTTACTTCCTTATGAGGAGTTAGGCAGTCACAGTGGTGGTGTGTGGCAGACTGGTGATTTGAATGTTTCCGATGAGAGGAGGATGNTTCCTTATGAGGAGTTAGGCAGTCACAGTGGTGGTGTGTGGCAGACTGGTGATTTGAATGTTTCCGATGAGAGGAGGATGGGTGGGACTCAGCTCTGTGTCACTCAGTTTGCCCTCTGCATGGTGGGTAACCTGCCCCTGAAAGGCTCTTCAGGACTGGGACAAAAAGTCAGGGGGTTTCAGTTGACTTGGTAGAAGCTGATTCACAGTGGTTGTGTCCTAAAATGAGCAAACTGTCCACATTTGGCCATGCATTAAGGTGCATCTCTTTGATGTTAGTAGGATATAAGTATTGACTTGAGGTGTTTGGCATAGTAAGAATTTTAATTAAATTATCCTTTCTTCAGCAATGTGGCTTAGATAAAATCAACCTCTTGGACAACTACAATAAAGTAATGTTTCCCACAATATTTGTAAATACACGGTAGAATTCTTTTTGACTTATAGTGCAGATGCAATTCTTATTTTCTTGTTTTTATGATACTAGCAAATCTCTGAAAAATAAATTTTGGAAGACTTTTCTATTGCTTTAGTTAATTTTTTCAAGTTTATCATTACTGTGATGTCTATTACAGCAAAGAATCAAATTCATGAGATGTTTTTGGTGTATTGATGAATGTTTGCTTTCAGTTAGAAAGTAATTATTCCAGAGATAAGACTTCACAGCTAGCAGTTCTACTTATACTAAATATGCTGCAACAATGTTTTCCTACTGAGTCATATTTGAAAAAAGAGAAGTTGTAAGGTACCAAACTTTGCAGATTTCCTTGAAGTTTAGGATATTGCTAGAAAATAGGATTTTTCTCTCACAAGCTTGACACAAGCTTTGAAGAATCACAGCTCTCTACATATGGAATGACCTTTACCAGAAAAGATACAGAATTTATCCCCTATTATTAGAGAGAACTAACCCTTTGATCAAATGCTAACATGAAAAATTTGAAAGCAGATTCAGTAAGACCCTCAACAGTCATCACCATATAACAAGAATCTCTCCAGTGCTTCTTCTAAGGAGGAAAGGGAATGCTACTGAGATTTGTTCCTAGAAACCTTTGTGCCAGTTCCTCAGGATTAATCTCTTTCCTATGCAAAAGTATGTAGATATACTTACAGAACTGTATAGACTTGTCCCTGGAGTACACATGCATCTATCGGTTACACAGTGATTTTATTCTCTCAACCTTGTGAGGAAGGTAAATCCCTTCCACAGCGCTGGAAGTGTGATACAAAGGAGATTAGATTTGCCACATCGTGTCTGTGTCAGTTGGAAGAGTTTGGATTTTATTTCACAGAGGTTGTGTAATCATTTTGTAAAGCAGAGCAATGGTTACTGGATCACAGCAGTGGGATTCATCCAGGCCACCGATCTCTGTCTTCACACACTGCTCCTGAGAGGGCCTGGAGAGGAATGTTCCCTCAAATGTTTGTTGCCTTTAGGTGTTTGTTGTTTGGTTTGAAATATCTCTGGTGATATGCAAGGCTGATTTTCTTTGTAGTTGGCCAGGGGAGATGCTTGTTGGGGATGTCATTTACTTTGGGGAAATGTGTTGCTTTGAAGTCTGATTTTTCAAGAAAGTGTTTAGGGGACAAGAGCTGTTTCTGGGAACAGCAGGTTTGCAGTTGTTTTGCACGTGTTATGTGGCCTTGGTGACATGTCCATGCTGGGTGACAGTGTCCTTCTATCAGAGGTGTCGTTCTTGTAAGCAGGTCTGTCACACAACACTCATTAGGAGATCCTTCATAGCCTGGCTTTTCTGTGCTTCCCAGACAACACTGAAGAAGGCATCATACAGAGATGCTGCTGTCCCAATTTACAGGATTTCTTTTCCCATCACCTCTTAGCTGAAAGACTCAGGAAAGAAAGAGCAGAGTGCTCCCATTCAAGGGAAATTAAAGTTAAATCAGAGCACTAATAGTAACAAGCAAGGAAGGGAGCAGTGGGGCTTGTCAGGTGTACTTGCAGCACCCTTATCTGGTTTTCCCTCAGCTCCCAGTGCTCCCATGGTGTGTGGGATTGTTCAGGGTGCCGCTTCCCTCCTGGGAGGGTCATGTGAGCAGAGTTCCTTTCACCAGCAGTTAGTGGTGTGCACATTGTGTTCTGCTGCAGCACTTAGAGATCACATCCCGTTAATCCCTGGGGCCTGGGGACAATACTAGTTCAAATGCCACAGTGAGTTATTGTATCCTATTAAATAGAAAGGGATGTATGAACTACCAGGGAGGAAGCTATTGATGTCAAGTCAAACTACTGATCAGTTAATTTCTAATGAATGCACGTCATCCAGCCAAGTTTGCTCTAGAGGGAGATGGCAGATTCAGGACAAAATATAATCCCTGCTATCAAATGGTAATTATAAGAGCAAATACCTGTCTGTATTCATTTTGAGCTAGGTGCCACCATGCAGAATGTTGCCCAGGGAATAAAGAGAACTGCAGGATCTTGTCTTCCCCTAGAGGCAGTAGAAGTGAGAGGTGCTCTGTCTGCTTTTACAAACATCTTTATTTCTGAGTCCAGACAAGACGTGAATTGTATCTCCCTGACAGAGTTAAATAAGCATTGGAGATTCTAAGCCTAGCTGGTTTGAGGATTTTCCGCCTGAGTCCCACAGGAAACTGAAACCCACCCAGGTTCATCTAGGGGGCGACTCGTCATGCTGGGACCTAGCCCAGAGTTGTTGTCAGGGGTATTTTGGTATGTGTGCTTCTGTTCCCCATTGTCCCTGTTCTTTTCCTGTGTGGCACCTCAGGTTATATTTCAAGAAGAATTAAATGCATTGGAGCTTTTTGCTGGAGTATTCTGAAGGTTTATTTTCCCACAGGGACTCTATTGAGTTGATATAGTGACTACTTCAAGAGGTAGGGAAAAAAACTCCTTTCAAACCTCTTTTATTTTTGAGATTCTGTTAAAGGACTGGGCTCTTCTGTGCTCTCTTTTGTGCTCATGCATAACACAATGTGATACCTATCAGACTGCATAGGGAAGTTGCTCGGTATGAGCAAGAAGTGCCCTCAGCTTTCCTCTCAACAATGTTTTCAAGTTGGAGCAAGTCAAAGGACCTTATTGCTCCCCAGATTATTCCAGGCAGCACTCCAGTATAAATAAGTAATTCATATTTTGAGATGCCAGAAGTACCTAGGGAAAGATTTTTTTCATCAAGCCTTGCTTTTGATTTAGGCATTTCTCCCCACTTTTTTCCTCTCTCTTTGGTTTGTCACCAAATAAAGTCACCCAGGAGGAAATAAACAGAAGATGGGATTGGTTATCATGTGAAGTTCTGTAAACTTTAGGAGTGACAAAAAGTGCTTAACCATTCCATACAGAGTGCAGCCATCCAAATCCTTCTCCCTGTCATAATGCAGCCCAACCAGTGTTTGCTGTGAGGTGTATTTGCTGTTTGTCTTTCAGGTGAGGATCTTGAGGGCTCTGCATCAGACGTGGCCTGGGGGTTCAGCTGCTGCCCCAGGCTGGGGGGACTGAGTGCACTGTGGGCACCTCCATGGCTTGGCAGCTGGGCATGAGGGGAGAGAGGCCAGGCACCAAACCTTGCTCTCCCACCATCAGCCTCCTCACAGGTTTGTGCACCTGAGTGCACAAACAACCTCACACTCTGCCTCCTTTCTTGCCTCCTGCACAGAGAGGCATGTGCAACCACTCGCTCTAAGTATTCAATCTCTGTGTGGCACCCACCTCTTTTTAATGCCCACTTTGATTGTAGGTGACTGATTAACTTGGTTCTGACAGTGCTAACAATTAAGCCAGCTGCAAAAGAGCAAAAGAGACAGCAGTAATACACTGATTTGTTCATTTGATTTACATTAGAACATGTTTATAATGACCATAAATGATTATTTTTACAAGAGGTATGTAAACAAGTAAAATTGAAATGACTGCTCTGCGTGATACTGCATATTCCTAATGCTGCCTTTCTACATGTACAAATGAGTTCCTTCAGTTCCACTGACTGATTACTGCCAGAAAGACAATTGCAGTCCCTCCTGTAGAGCCTGTATATGGGGAAGCCCATTCCATCCATTTCCACCAAGAGGGGGGATATGGATCAGAGGTTTGGGGTTACACATCCTCCCTCTAAATTTTAACCATCTTTTTTCTTCTAAAACAGATGATACTTAATATTTTTGTATATTAATCAGAGTCAGACCATATGTTCTCTTCTGTTTTGGATGCAAGACAGGTGCAAGGGTTTTACATGTCAGTAGTCAATGAAGGTCCCTTTGTGCCAGGACCTTGCACTCCAGTAGAGCTCCCCCCACAGATAAACAGTTAAAGGCTGAGCTCTGTTAACTGCACAGATAACAGAGGTGTTATCTATGGAGTTATTGTGACTTAGTATCAGGCTGTATCCTCCCTCTGTCAGGGAACTTGTGCTGTTCCCTTTACCACACACAGCACCCAAAATTGTTTGGAGCAAACAGGGAAAAATAACACTTTGATTAGGGGAAGCAATCAGGACGTGCAGAAAGCCAGAAATATCAAAGGAAACGGCAGGTTGACATCTGAGGAAAGAATCTTCATTTTCCTTCCAGAAACTTGGGTTGAGTGTTTTATGCTCTCAGCATCTGTCTCAGAAAGTATCCATGATTTCATGTGGGCAAAAGGGAAGACAGTTGAGATGCGAAGAGACTGGGAGAAAAGCAAAGCCAGAGGTTGACAGCTGGACTGGGTCTGTACCACATGTGACAAAGGGAGAAGCCCTTTCTGCCTGTTCTGGCTCACGGACATCAGCACTGTCATCATCCCAGTGGTGCTGCAGTAGAAGCACCTCCTCAGCTTTGAGCAGGAGCACATCTTCTGTCATATTTAGGTCTTCCCTTTTTTTAGCACAATTCTGACCCAAGTGTACTTTGAGGTTCAGCTGTGCTTCTGGGTACATCAGGTGTGTGAGATCAGATGAGAGAATTCCAGCTATGATGAGCATAAAGCCCTTTGGAGATGAAGCTCCATTCTCTTGTGTCTCACAGAATCCAGTCCGGAATTATTAACATGTAATAATCAGTTATGGATGTTGTTTCCATTTCACAGTGATATTATAGCCAAGTGTAGCTCATCCTTCACTTCATACCGATGCTCCTACTTGCTGTGACTGAGCTGGCTGTTGATCTATGCTGGCTAGAAAGGGGGGATTTGGTAGCTCAGCGTAGGCCAAGGCAAAAACAAGTACTGGCCAATATAACAGGGACAAAGATGAAGACAGAGTAAGATTACACATGTACCAAATAGCTTCAATTGCATGGTCAAGCATGGAGTTACCTCTGTGTAATGATTCAGTGTATTTCAAGGCTAATAATCCAACAGTGTAGCAGGTGGGCTACATTGCCTCTCTTAGCCTTTGCAAGCAAGGTTTGGGGGGTGTGCTGGATGGTGATCTCCAGATGCTGAGGCATATGTTGTCAGTTAGTTTCTAGAGGCAGGTTAGGTAGCTTTGTAACTTCTCATAGGGGCTGACAATGCCTGAATAAAATAACTGTTTGTAGTAAGTTTGTTAAGTAGTGTTTCAGGAATCCGGTACCCTTCATTTCAATGGCAGGAAAACACACACACACACACCCTTTATCAGACCTTCACTGTGACCTGTAGTGCATCAGATGCATAATCTGGGGGAGGCTGTTTTATCATTCACTGTTCCATGTGTGTTTGCTGACAGCTTTCTCCATTGTAATGCTGCCTTTGGTTCTAACTTGTACTTTATTGCACCTCACAAGAGCAGAAGCTGTTGTGTACTTCTGTCATAACATCTGATTATTACTGTTTATTTTTTCCTGTTCAACATATTCCTGGTTTTCACTCTTCCAGGAGCCCCAGTGTTAAATCAGGTTGTACAAACAGAATAAAGACAATCCCACATCACATGTTGTGGGATTAGAATCCTGGGCTACATGTGAGCTACATGCTTGAAAGACATTATATCATTACCTGAACTTTGACTTTGATTTGGAGATGCAGTAAATTACCTTCTAGGGAATGCCCTAATTTGGAATGAAATGCCATCTGGCTGCATCAGTTCCTGGACTCATGGAAAGATGGAAATGTAGTGCTGACTCAAGGCCATTGCAGATTTCTCCTGTGGCCACCATCTGGTTCATTTTGGTCACTTCATGTCCTTATTATCCGAAAAATGAGCATGATACTTCCTAGGAGTGCTGCCACAGTTATTGTTTGTAGTATCTGTTAAGAATCCAGAATGAAAGACTCTTTAGGAATGTAAAAAGTTACTTCTTCCATTGATTTTTCTGGAATTAGTGTCAAGACAGTAATGCTTTGATTTAAGAACTGCCTGGGTCCCTTGTTACTTGCTTTAGGGAGTCAAAACACCTTGCAGCTACTGAAATGGTTTGCCATCTGCCCAGGTCTCTTTAACACACGTATTGTAGTGGTGAGTAACTGTATTCATTTCAGCTTATGTCATCTCGGATCTTTCTTCAGGCCAAACTGAAACACTCCTGCTCACAATGAGTAGTACCACACTCCATAAAAAGTCTCATTGATTTCAGAGAGGCTTTCACTGATCTGTTGTACTATTCATTGTTAAGTAAGGGAATAAATATCACAGTCTGTCTCTGTACAGTGAGAGCAACAGAAACTGGAGGATGGGGAGTGGGAATTACAGAGACAAGGAAACCTTTCATTTAAAAAAGATGCAAAGAAAACGTGATTCATCTGAATGTCTTAATTCTAAAGAAAAGCTTTCACTGGCAAATGATAGAATATAGTATAGAGGCTGACATCTGTAGTAAAACAGAATTTAGAAAGCTCATTCCAAACAAGAATATAAATTACTTAGCTGCTGTATCATAAATTTTACCTAAACAGTGGAAATTCAACTGAAGTATGACTTCAACCACTGAAGAATTCCAGGATATAAAGGATATGATGTTTCTGGGAGTGAGGCTGGGGCTTGTTTGGGTTTCGTTGCATTAATTTTTCCATCATGTTTTACAGGCAACTCCTTCAGAAATTATGTAATACACTACTAGCACAGCTTTGGAGCTTCTGAAAAAATAGAGGTTTAATTTTGTGGACTTAACAGCTACATAGGGCACAACAACAATTTTATACCTGCAAATGTTTGTGTATCTGCTGGCTTTCTGCATCCCTGCCCCTGCTGGGGTCTGTTGTGCTGCCCTGTGGAACTGGCAGTGCAGAGTGCTGAGCTGAAGGAGTTACACGGTGCCCAGGAGATGATTTTCCTCTGTACTTTGCTATCCAAACCAAAGGGAAGCTTTTAATGGTTTGAAGTGGGGGAAAACATATTCAGAGCTGTTTCACCAGTGCCTTGATCTTAAAGTAGGCATTCAGAGCTCTGCAAGACCAGACCCGATTCTCCTTGTGTGCAGGATGGTGAGCAGGGCTTCACATCAGATTGACAGATATAACTATAGCAGGATGCAAAGAAGTGGAAGAGGCCCCCCCAGCTGCATGTGCAGTGTGCTTTCCATGTCAAGAGCAAGGGAGATTTTGAAAGAAAAGAAAAGTGTAACTTGGCCTGCCATGCTGGTTTAAACCAAAATACAGGTCGTACTGCGAAGGTGCAGAAAGCAGCCATCCTCCCATACTGATGCCATCCCCACACTCTTTCACCATTTCCCCTTGTTCCTCCATTCCACACACAAACAGCAAAAACACGCATTCACATCCATCGTTGAGTGTTGACACTACTCATGTGACAAGCTCTGGCAGCTACAGCGAATGTGTGCAAGGATGTGGGGTGGAGACAGGATGGTTTCTCCAAGGAAAGCTGTCCTGGATACTGACCTTGCTGAAATAAACAGTGTTCATTCATCACTGTATCAGCTGCTGTAGAGTGCACTGTTAGGAGATGAAGTGGGAGACTACTTGGAAGCATTTCTGAGCACGATGTAGCTGCTTCCTTGCTTTGGTGATGCACAATAGAAAAACTGATAAGCTGTGCTCCCTGGTCCCACTATGGCACTGCAGTTGGATTTTCTTGGAGATGCATTTCAAGGTCTTGATTTTAGTGGGAGTTGTAAATACTTGGTTTGTCTGAAAACAAGACAAATTACTTCGACACGCCCTTGGAAAAGCATCTGGCTGATGTTTGCAATTGCCTATTTCCTATTATTTTTACTGTAGAGCAGTGAAGTAAGTTGATGAAGGTTCAACAATCAAAATCTCATGCATCTCATCTCTTATTATTTTCATTGCTGCAGCACCCAGAATCCCAAATTAAAGCAGTCATGTTTGTAATTTGCGGGGGATCTTTTCAATAGGTAAGCAAAAGGATGATAATGAATTTTTACTAGGTTACTGTTGCCTACTTGCCTTTCATTTAAAGCAGACTGTCTCTTAAAAGGCAAGATTAGAACACTGGTAATTTTCAAATGGGCATGTAAATCAGACTTTTAGTCGTATTTGTGACTTTGCTGTCTTGAGGTGAAGCAGAGAATAGTCTTCCAATACAAACCCTGAGCTTAATCGGTCCCTCTGTGACTGTAAGCCAAGCTCAACTCTTAGTTATATCAAATTCAGTCCAATTACAATTATTTTTTCCCTGACATGAGCCATTATTAACAATATTGGTGACAAACCTCAAATGATCCATATTT
>VYZS01101938.1:3470-18240 GCA_013400695.1 Neodrepanis coruscans | reverse complement strand
ACTTAATGATGTTAAAGGTCTTTTCCAGCCTAAACAATTCTATGACTCTTGTCCAGAAAGGCATTTGTTTTTTTCTCTAGTTAGCAGATTAAAAAGCAAGGCTCCATTGCATTTAATTAGAAATAAATAGGGAAAAGAAATGTCTTGAGAAAAACTAGGAAGTGAAAAACAAATAAAAATTAGGCTTCTGCCCTTAGGAAGATCAGCAGCTGTTGGGTTTCTGAGGTCTTATGGCTGACACCTCCCTTGCAGGTTACAAATGTATAGGGTAAGGTACTCAGCAAGTAAATCCCCAGCAGCAGAGCCTCCAAATGTCACACACTTGAGGTGCCAGTGACGCACAGCACATCCAGCCACGCGCCCAGCTTATTCCTCACTGAGGAATTCAGGAGCTGGGCCTTTCAAGTCTTCTTCTTTGGCATTTATCCAGGAGTACTGAGGCTTTGAAAAGCAGGATTGTTCTGAAAGGGGGATGGCAGTTCCAAGCAGCCATTTGCCATGGTATTGCACATCCATCATCTCCCTGTAATACACGACTGCGTGTACGCTCACATCACAGACAGTGCTCTTTTCACGAGCTGAGCGGCTGGAACGGGTGCCAGAGAATTAGGAGGAACTGGCCAGCCTTCAAGATTTCTTCACAAGGACTTCTTAATCAGCTCCCATGCCTCTGTACTCTCATGTCTGTGTGTCTGGTAATTTGCTGTACTTTATGTACACTCTGTTCATCATACAGATTGGCTTTTTACTTTCTGCAGCAATTCCTCTCACTTTGCCAACACCTTGCCATTTGCAGCTTTAATGCCTATCGATAGCACTTCATCAGCAATAGCTGCCAGTGTATATTCCTTTTACGAAATGTTCACCCTAGGTTTTTATAGATAGTTACAAATTTAGTCACAATCTGATTGGATACTTTGTTTTTATTTGCTTTTCGCATAGAATAGAGTCATCAAAATGAATAGATCATTGAAAGATTGAGAATAGAGACGAAGAAGCTTCTCTAGTGTGGATTAGTGTACTAAGCTTGAATCAGCTCTGCCAAACCTATTCCAGTGGGCCTAGTCTGGTTTTTAATACCTTCACTGAGAGAGTTTTCACAGCTTCCCACAGGCAGCTGCCTGCATGGCCCTAATACTGGTCTTCATCCCAGTGCCAACACACAGTCCCTAATTTGATTTTCCTCTACCCTGGTAATCTTCACTCCCCAGACTCAGCCACAGGAACCTGAGCAATCATCTTGTTAGAAAAGCCAAGGCAGAGGAAGGCATTTATTATCTCAGGCTTTGCAATGTCCTCTATCGCTTTGAATCATTTATCAGTTGGGTACATGTTTTTCTAGTCTCCCTTTCACTGGTGGTGAGCCCTTTTGTGGCCCTTCACATCCCTGCTCCTTCCAGTGGTAATGGAGATTATACTTTCTCGATCGCCACTGTGTGCCCTATCCCACCATCCTCTTCTCCTGCCTGTCCATGCTCTAGAACACTGTCAGAAACAGTTTGGTAAAATTATTTCTCTCTGACATGTCAGTTTTAAGGAAAACCTATTATCAAAAAGAATCCCCATGTAACAAATTTTTGAGATTAAAGTCCAGGGCAGACTTCGGGCGTTTCTCCCGGTTCAGTTTCAAACTCACCTTGGTGTAAGGATTGCAATTCATAAGTCAAGTGAGTTATTTCTTGTTTTTTAATGGAAACTGGTAGAAATGTGGGGTAAGGAAAGAGGTTGTGCATCCACTCATGTACAAGGAATTTTCTTTTTCTCTATTAGGGTGATGCTACACTAATCCTTACACAAACAAGGACTGGTATTTTACAAGAGAACTGTGTTTCTAGAGTTTCATTAGAGTTGCATGGAGTTGCATGACCACTGTCAACTCCACAGCATTATTTTTCATTGACTATTAATGACAGAACTAAACTGCCTTTTGATATTCAGTGAGGTACAACTATTTGTTGCAGAGAAACAGATAAGAAATTGCCTCTCTTCCTGCCTTTTCTTCTCCCATTCCATAGGTAGAAATAAGTACTCTGAGTATTGCAAGGTCTCATCTCACAGTATCTTCTGCTTTATGGAATAGCCATGTCTGTATTTAGGGGTTCTTTTGGCTGGGTGACATAATACAGGCATAGCTCTGTTTCCTGTTTAAAACAACCAGTCTTCACTGCCTTTCAGTTTTGGAGATATCAGAAGCCAGAATTGCTTGAGTGTTCCGGGTCAATGAGAGAGGGATGTTGTTTAGTGCATATCCCAGCACTTGTCAGTTGGAGAAGATTCAGTGAAATGATTAGTTCTATCTCTTCTAATTAGTTTGAATGGTTTTAATCTGAATTTGTAACTAGAGGGCTGTAAATCTGTGGGGTTTCTAGTTTAAGGTTCAATTGCAACCTTATAAATGGCTGGTAACTTGATAACTGTTTTGGATACCAGTAAATGTTGGTTTTTAATTGAATTAAAAAAATGTTCACTGTTGTTCTTTGCTCTCCTTTAATTATCAGTGTTTATATCTTCCCATTATTGATTTGATAGTAGTGCATGAATGCCCCAGTCAAGATCATGACCTTGGCTACTGTAGGTCCACAGAAATAACTGTCCATATCCTGAAGAGCCTACACAGGCCAGTAAAGAAAAATGAATGGTTGAAAATTGTCTTCTGAGCTCCTTGTTTTTCTATGGTTCCTGGCCCAGGGAATACTACCCATCAGCAATGCTTATGAAGACTCTTCCGTTCACTTTGCCCTGTTACCTCTGCTTTGTAAGACAGCAGTCTTCGTGAACTTTGCTTCAGATATCTCTAATCTATCCTTAAATTAGGTATTTTTTCCTGGCTAGCTCAATATGCAGTACTTTCTCCATCAGCTGGCTCCAATTACGTGATCCTCACATGCTATCTCTGAATAAATGTTCTTTGAAGTTATAAAGTAGAAAGATGCCCTTAGTAAGCTGCTTTGATTCAGCTGCTTCAAGCAGGAGAAGCACTGTTGAGGTATAAAGGTTAATTTCACCCTTCTCGACTCAAGTTTAATATAAGAATTTAATGAAGTCAAACAGATGTTGCGTTTACTACTCCTGAAAACCTGGTTTCTCCATATTCTTTACACAAGTAGATAGTCTGTGATGTTTTGCTTTCCAGCAACGGATACATTACTTGGCCCAGATTTTTTTTTTAAGATCTCAGCTGCCAGAAATTGGCCTACTGAGACCAATCCAAGAAGCCTAATGTACTTAAAAAAAAAAAAATCTAACTTCTTGTCCTGTTTTCAGCTGGGATATAGAGTTCATTTTCTTCTTAGTAGCTGGTAGTGTGCTGTATTTTGAATTTAGTATGAGAATAACATTGATAACACACTGATGTTTTAGTTGTTTGTTAAGCAGGGCTTACCCTGAGTCAAGGACTTTTCAGTTTCCCATGCTCTGACAGTGAGGAAGTGCACAAGGAGCTGGGGGGAGCATGGCCAGGATATCTGACCTGAACTGGCCGTAGGGATCTTCTATCCCATAAAATTTATTTAACTGGGAGTAGCTGACCAGGAGGGCACCAATCACTGCTTAGGGATGAGTAAATGGTGAGCAACTGTGTTGTGCATCACTTAATTCTCTTGAGGTTTATTCCTCACTCCTTTTCATTAGAATTATTACTGCTATTTTATTATATTTTATTTTGTTTCAATCATTGAACTGTTCTTAACTCATGAGGTTTACTTTTTATTTCCCTGCTTCTCCTCCCCCAGAGACAAGGGTGGGGGGAGTGAGCCAAAGGCTGTGCAGTACTTAGTTGCCATCTGAGGTTAAACCACAGCACTGCTTGATGTAATTCCTGAGTGGAAGCTCTGAGAAATTAGCCTATACCTACTTTGTCAAGATCACAGCCTGAGCTCATGGCCAAGCCCAAAGTCCTATCTGTGGTGGTTACATTTTGGCCTTGACTCAGGTCTCACCCAGGGCCAGGAACAGGATTGCAGAGGTAGAGAACCAGGATTTCAAACCCTTACCCCTCCCCACAAAAGGATGAGCCACATGGCTTTGTGCAGACATGTGGCTGTTTGGCATGGATCAAGTAATATACAAAGTCTTGATTAAAAAGAAAAACCCCTTGTAATCCCAAATGCATACCCAAATTCGAGATGGGATCTTTTGGAGCACTGCTCCAGTAATAAATTGAAGACTCTCTTACAACCCATGGCATCAGTGATATGTGTCTTAAGTAGATTGACAGAGTTGACTTTTACAGCAAATGTTCATCATACCCAAATAGAATCTGCATGCAAAGTAAGGTTTGCTAGGCCTAAACATCCACAGGCTGTTGCACAGCAGTCCCTGAGTACAGGTTCAGGTCAGAGATCTTAATTGTCTCCCAACATCAGGCAAGTAATCTGCATTTTGAAGAGTCTCTAAATGGGTATTTACATAATTTATGTTTTACAAAGACCACTGATGTATATTTACATAATAGACTGCAGCAGTGCCAACAGATCCATTGCAGCACACGGTGTCAGCTCTCATGAACTTCCAGTGGGTTTTTTCCCTTTATTGGAGCCCTTGTGAGAGAAAGAAATGGCAATAACTCACAAATCTCAGAATAGACTGAGTGCATGTCAAAACTTCTTTGACTGGCTGGGAACACACAGAAATCAAGCTGCATTCACCTAAGAAGTGCTCTATGTATGTTCATTCCAATTCTGTGCATAGAAGCAGCAGAGATGGTCCTTCGTGTTCGTTCAAGTCCATTCAGTTCCCTGATCTGGAGTCCCATTGCTCTCCACTTGCTTGCAGCAATACTCTTCTGGTTTCAGCTTCCTCCTGCTTAAAAACAAATACATTTTCTCACCACCACTCTCAGCCCCCTTGGCACAATCCATTGAATCTGTGCTGCAGATGCCTGGAGAAGGACTTTGAGCTTTGTCACCAGTGTACCTGGGCAGTCAAGTTTGAGCACATCAGTGTAGAGAGAAGCCAGTTGAAAGCTGCAGACTTTTGAGTTCCAGCACAGGGTTCATCACTCTCAAAATAATGTTTTTAGCATTCTCAAGGGGGAGATAGCGCCTCAAGGTTTTTTTATCCTTTGTGTGGTGTAATGGCAGAATTGTTTTTATCTCATGACTAAGTGAGAGAACTCTGGCCAAGTGTCAAGTTGAGCAGTGTTGTTACCCTGAAAAAGGGAGATGATTTGTAGCCCTCAGTCTGTTGTGTACCACAATGTTAGTAGACTAGTTAAATTCACTCTGGTTGTTTTGGTGTAGGTGACTCCATGAAAACTGGAGGGAGCAGTTTCACACCTTCCTGAAACAGAACTGGAGAGTCTGTTCATTGCCAGCTCTAAACAGGAATTTCCTTCCTTTAATTTTCCCCACAGCCTGAACACTGTTGGGACATAGCCTTATGGATATGCTAATGGGTGGTGCTTCATTTTATAAGCCATTCTATTAGAAAAGTTTATTTTCTACCCCTGGTTTTATATCTCCTTTCCATTTGTGTTGATTTGGGTATTCGTCATCCTGCTGAATGTGATAAGGGTTCATCAGTTTCACTGCATGCTGCTAATAAGATAATGCTTTTAAGCTGTTTGGTATTTTCACATGAAACATGTTCTTTTGGTGCAGAGACTCAGCAGAGTGATGGCTCTAATCATCCTCTCTGTCAATAACTGTCAGCTGTGATAGAGCTGAGGTTCTGGTCGGCTGGATAAACCAGCACTATGAGATAGAGGATGTGCTGAAGTGTTGCCAAACTAGAGCAGGAGAAAAGACTAATTTAAACTTCCCATGCTAGAGCTGAAGCAAGCCTAATGCTGTGATGTTTTCCTTTACTATTCTTGATATTCAGTCTGAAATGATTAATCCAGGAGAGTAGGTGGCCACAATTCCTTTTGATTTCAATTCTGACTGAAATGAAATACTGGAAAGATTCAGTAAACAAATGTTTCCTACTGATTGATCTAAGGACTAGAACTATCCTTTGGCATTATGACTAAGCCTTTTTTGTCATCTAGATTAAAAGAAAACAGATCATATGTAGATTGAAGTGATTTCAGTGTTTATTCTATAATTAAACATCAGTTATTATATTCTGTTAGAACCTTTTTATAAATTTTTAGCATAAAGTTCTGTCTCTGCTCAAGAAATGACAGAAGTGTAGGGAATGTTTTAAATCCTCACTGTTGCCATTGGGATCTGGTGACTTCGGAATCTTGCAACAGGAATCATGTCTGCACAAGTTTCTTAGGGAGCGACGGGAACAACTGAAATTTTTTGGCTGGCTTTTAAAGAATGAGGAAGAATCAGAGCAGCATTTTGCAGAGTGAAAAGAACCTTCCAGACATCTTTTAGAGATGCTTGTGATTATTTTTCTGTCCCTGCCATGCTGGACGTTGATACTGTGGTTATTCCATTCAGGGGTTTGGTGGAGCTGCTTGCAGTGCATGTGTTGAATGCCCCCTGCCTCACTTTAAAGGCAGCTGAGCTAAAAGGGAGTTGCAGCTCCTGGGTGGGAAGGGAGCTTGGCTGTGGCTTCCTAAGCAGTGAGCAGTCCCTCTTCCTGCCCCTCACTGCCATCCCCGTGGGGAGGCATGGACAGACCTCATGCAGTGGCACGGAGCAGTTTCTACTGTCTCTTCTCTTTTGGCTGACATGTTACTTAATTTGAGTAGTTCTTTCCAGTATATTTTGGGTCAGTTTTCTGCAGGGTAGACGCAGGTAGTTTGAGCAGAGCCTGCTTCAGTATGAGAGATACCTGTCACTGGTACCTTCTCTGACTGGATAGGGCCTGAAAGACCTGTATTCAAGCACTCCTTTTACAATACAACCCACAGGAAGGAACTGAGCCTAGATACCCATCTGTCACTGGTACACAAGTTAACTGCTGCCTCAGCTGGCAGATGCCTCTCTGCTCTCTTGGTGTGGTTCTGCAAGGTCTCGCTGAGGAGAGCAGACCTGCAGGCCATCCTCAACCTCCACTACACACCCTGGGGCTTGTGTGTGCAGTCAGCTGCAGAAATATACAAGTTCTAGGGCTTTTGGAGATGAAAACGGAAGGATCTGGAGAGTTATTACACCCCTAGGGCTGGGCGGCAGCTGAACGAGAGCTTTGAGACTCTCTGTGGTGCATAAACACCCAGCTTGGGCAGCTAGCCTGGCACATGGAAGCATAAACTTCCTTGGGGATTGGTGTTGCTGTTGCACAGGCTGTAGCCTACTCAAATCTGACCTTACCTCTCATGCTTAGTGATTGTCTTCTTGTGGCATGAAGAAACTGTTCTTGCTTCTTAGATATGACCCATAAGTTTTTTCAGTTCTAGGCCTGAGGGCTGAGAGACATATGCCCAATTCCAAGCAGGTGGATGATAGCATTTATTTTGCTGGTACAAGTTCTCTTTAAGCAGGTGAAGTTCAAATACTTGCTATAACTTGAACTGACACTGGTATAAGATCATATCCAGACAAAATGGAGCTTTGTCTGTTTATCACTGCAGAGCTAAATTAAAATCCTCATTATACATGTCGATTGCAAATACAATTAGCATTTATGAAAAGTCTGGATATTTGTAACACATAAATTTTCAAGCAAGAAAAGGTGCAGTTTCCCCTTAAGGAAAAGAGTGCCAACAACACATGCTCCTTTTCTTCTCAAGAAATTAAGGAGTGTCTGGGGGAGAGGAGTTGGGATGGCTTTAAATGTTTTTGTACTCCCTGCCAAAATAAGTTTATAGTTTCCCCATATACAATTTAATTAAGCCTTCGATTTGACCTTTGCATTGAACAATAAAATTTAACTGGGAAAGATGTGGGTAGGAGAGCACAAACAAAGCATGCCCCACATCAGCCAGTGTGAGAACTGTTTCTGTAACCAAAACTAATGAGATCATCAGGACAAAAGCAACAGCCAAAGCATTTTCAATTATTACTAATATTTTTCTTCCTTGAGCCAGTTTATATTTTTCTTAATTACAGCTTTGAGCTGTGGCGTGATATTTAGCAGATGCCTTCGGCACTTGGCGTGCTGATCACTTGCACACTCCAGACTGGCAGGGGCACCTAATCTTTGAAGTCTAGAGCTCACATTCGTCTTTAACCATAAAGGTCAGTCCTGCATTCCTCGCATCCCCCCAAACTCCCATTAAGTTTAATAGGAGTTTTGAGCATGTGAGGCATGCGGTATCAGGATTGCTCTGTCTTCCTGATATTACCAGTGAGGCATGTACAGAATTTCTAAACTTAACTAATTAATTGCACCATACAGTGATGGCAGGAGGCTGTCACGGAGCTTTTTAGCTGTTTCTTTCATTACAAGAAAGTTACAATGAATGTTCAACAGATTTACTGGGAACATCATGTTTTACAGATACTTCCATGCTGTGTTTCAGGATATCAAGTCAGCTGTGCTGCACTATGTACGAGGTATCTGGCAAACTAAGCAAACTTAAACATGCAACCACAAACATGTGCCTAGGACTAGACTAAAAACAGATGTTTTGAGGAAATGTAAAAGATGTTTGGCATGTTTTAAGTTTATACTTTCAGCTTGTCTGCATTTGAGTAAGTCCTGTATGAGTGTAAACAAAATGACAAAACCTTTTCTTGCAAATGACTGATTGATTAATGGAAGTACTGCTGAATCACACAAGGTTTGTTAGGTTAGGTTATTTTCTCCCAAGGAGAAGATGGATTGTTCTATCTTGACATTTACTGTGGCAGGAGCCAAGGCAGTTGAATGCGCAGGTTTACTTTTTAGCCCTTAGAACTAATGCAGTTCTATTGTGGTGCCTGAAAATCACGCAGGGTTTGCTATGGCAGCTATATATCAAAAGCCAAGCACATACAGTGACAGGTTTCCTTAGACTATGTCCTGTTCTCTCTATAAACCTATATATTGCATTCAGATATATACAGACAAAAAGATTGTTTGGGAATGGGGGAAGAAGTTGCTATTTCATGTAAGTTTGGCTTCTAGGTAGGTACCTGACACCTCAAATTTTCTCATAGTTGTTCCTGCTTTTATTGCATTGTTTTTATTTGTTGCATTTGACTTCAGTTCCTGAAAGTTTCAGCTGATGTTATTTCTTGAGAAGAGTGGATGTGGTTGTTCTCAGACTGAAGAATTTGTGTCCAGAACATGCCAAATGTGCAGGAAATAAAGTCTTGCACCAGTCTACAGGGAGAGGTGATTTGCCAAAGATCACAGACATCTTAATGCAGAATTAAAATCTGGACATAGATAATCCTAGTCCCAATTTATGACTCTCTCCCAAAGGCCAATTTCACTCACTACTCACTTCTTAAAAAGAGAAACAGAAAGATCTCAGAACCAAAATGAAGCACATCAATTTACCCCCATAATCTTGTCCAGTAGGCCTTCTGGAGAGGCTGGCCTGAACCTAATGCCACTCAGCAGTTAAGTGAGAGTGACATATGCAGAGTGTAACTCCTGTAGTTCTTCCCTTTTCAGGTTAATGATCTTTTTTCCTCCTTAACACCACGTTTCCATAAGAAGGTGTGCGGGGAAAAGGCTTCTTTAGGCACCATATTCTCAGGCTGAAATAGAAAATGGTAGAGCAGTACATAGATGGGAGGCTTCAGAGCTGTTCATTACTCCCTTCTTCTGACTCCAGAGGGTATATATTATACCCACCCTTTACTGACTGGTGTTATATAGTGGACAATAACAGACTCACGAATTTGGAGAATCGCATCACAAGTTATCATGCTTCAGGAGTTCTCACATTCCCATTTCCACGGCATTCCCGTTTCCATTTGCTTGCTGCAGCTGTAACTGCAAATAATTAGTGCTAGTCTTAATGTCAGGATAATGGATTATTTGGAAATTGTTAGTACATTTTATGGTGACAGCATTGTTTTGCAATTTCAGATCTTCTTCCTTTGAATATGTAAAAGTAATTTCAGCTTTTGCTACCAGAGGTGATAAAAAGCTAATAATAACACTGCCGCATCTACTGTAATTTAGGAGCCTGTTCCACCAAGTTGCACCTCACTTTAATTTTCTTATGAAGCTGTCAGCCAAACCCAAGCCTGTGATGGAAGGGAAATTTATCAGGCAACTGAGCTCCAATGTGAAGAGTAACTTCAGGTGCTGACCAGTTTACTTTAGACCTGCATTATGAGTATCATTACAACCATGACGAGGCATTCAAGAGCAAGGCACTAATTTGCTATCATAGATGCTGACATTCTGTCTTTTCAAAGCACAATGTTTGCATGAAAGTCTGGGAAGAAATGGACAGGTCTGACTTCGTGTAATTAATGTGGGAAAGCAGAAATAAACCATCTCCCCTTCTTTTGTCTCCCCAGATAGCTGGGTTGAGTTTTCCCTAGCAGCTTGTGGTGTAAAACTGATGTAAATGTGTTTGGAATCTCCACTTTGCTATGGGCACAGTGGATTGATGAGCATGGATTCTCTGCTGTCAGTGCCCCGCTCCATTAGAAACCAGGCTGCTGTAATTAACATTTACAAGACTAGTCTGGCAAATCTCTCTGGTTTGTTTTCACTCAGCATCTCCTCACAGGGGCTGTACACTTGTCTTGTGAGAAGACTCACACCCTCAGATGGACATAGGCAGCATAGCTGTTGGTCAGTCACAAAGACAGTGCCTGAGGAGCAGTTCTGGGGCCCCAGCATGGTGTTTCCCCAGGCACTGGTGCCTTGGCACTGCCCTGCAAAGCAGGGTCTGCCAGCAACCCTCTGCTTGGTGTGAGGGGAAGGGCAACAAGGGCTGCATCTGAAAGGTGCCGGGGCAGTTCTTATACAGAGGCTTCTCCAAAACTAATCCAGCTTCCTCGATGTGAGATCAACCCATTGACCTGCCCTTCCCTTCCTGCCTTTTGTGTTTGTTCCACAAGTACTTTCTCTGTCTGCAGCAGGGAGTCTGCATTTACCCTTCAGCTCAGGGGAGGCAGCATTGGGCATCTCAGGCAGGAGGTGAGGAGGGTCCAGTGGCACTGTCAGATCTTTGCGGGGAAAGGCTCCCCATCACACCGATCATTTACAATCGCAGAGAAAGGGCTGAGCTCAAATCAGGTCAAGAGAAGGACAAAAATGGAAAAAGGTTTCTGTTAAGTAGATGAACTTCTTTGTCCCTTGGTAGGACAACAGAAAATCTCAAGAGCTTTAAGCAGACCTTGCTGATACTGTTCATTAGAGAGCAATAGCATTTAAGTACACAACATAGTTACGTCTCTGATAATCTCTGGAAGTAGCAAACTGTAAATCACAGCCTAGGAAGGGGGTACTAACAGCTGGGATGTCAATATGACTTGAAGTTGTGTCAGATAACCTGGTAAGAAGCTAAAAAAACAATAATCACTTGTTTTACCCCTGTATCATCACCAGCTAAGATTAAGGTGTGCTTTAACATGTGACTCACTGAATGCATTTAAGAGGCAGCCCTCACTATAGGGGAGGTTTCCTGTTCCTAAATTAGAGGATAGTGACAGTTTTGACTCTCATCCTAAGCTAGTCTCTCTGAGGACCAGTATTGATCCATGTAAGTATTTATGAGTAGTTCAGTGCTGTCAGAGTGGCACATGCATTACTGGGCAGCAATCTGTGGTTAGATCTTTGAGGTGAAGGTAATCCTGAACACTCTAAACATCGGGGTCAAGTAATTTTCATTATGTGCTTTGTTTATACTGTCAAGATACTAATTTAACAGCAGTTAACACGGATGAAAGTTCAGCTGAGGAAGTGGACTCAATCCTCTGGACTAAGGAAGCTGTTGTTCCCTGCACTCACAGTAATCGCAGGGCCTGGAGGAATTGTGAGCCATCTTCAGTGACCCCGACAGACCTTGTCCTCGGCAAGAGTCCCAAAAGGCTGCTTGCAAAGGCTGCTTTGGCAGTCAGCTGCCTTCACTAAGTACCCTTTTTGGCAGGATTTGAATATTCACACAGGGAGCCTGGATGACGGAACAGCACAGTAGCTACTGCAGTGGCTGTATCACCATTATGCTGCAGTGATAAATAAACAGCGTAGAATAATACTCATATGCCAGCATCCAAAAGGCCACCACATGTGTCAGTCTGGGGTTAGCTGAAGCCTTCAGACATTTTAACCACTCCATTTCTGGAAAGGAGAGAGGGACTGATGGTGTAAGGCAGGTTATAGAGATGGAGAGAGCTTCTAATTGGGAACCATAAAGCCTTTAAAATGCAGAAGGCAAATACGAGAACAAACCAAAGCTGTGTGTCTTGGTTGGTTGGTTTTATGAAGTCATACTCTGGAGACTGGGTTCATGGGTGCTGAACATCTGGGGTTTGCCTTGTGGAGACTGGAGTTTCATTTCTCTGCTAGTTTTCGCACTGACAATATTTTTTTTCCTAGCATGATCGCTATTTTTTTGCTTTTTGAATGTCAGTAATAGACTGAACATAACTATGTCTGACTCAAGTGAAAAGATTTAAGAGGAAGAACTCATTTAATTCAGAGTCTCTCAGCCAAAATCCTGGTGTGAGTAAGCAAGAGGAACTCTGAGGAAACTGGAAAAAAACATGAAATCTTTACACTGCTGAAATTTGGGCCTTAAAATCTAAATATAGGATTGAAAAAGATTTTTAACTAAATTAGAAGTTAGATTATTTTTATTGCATTTTAAGAAAGGAGAAAACAGAACATTTTAAATACAATTCCAGGTTTGCACAATTAGATCCCAAATTAGAATTGGCCATGAATAACATCAGAAGATACTTTGCTGTAAAGAGAGAGAGAGAAAATTCAGAATGTGGTCCTTTCCCTGGAAAGGATAAAAGCAGAATTTTCTAATGTATTATTTAACGCTTGTTATGTAGTGCATTAAGCAGTCACTGGGAGGAAAGCTTTTAAAAACCAACAGCCTCTCTGATAGCATTAAATCTTACCTTAGATTTTTGGTTAAGTCAATAGTAAGAAAATAAACGAATTAATACATTTCAGTCTGCCCGATTTATAGATGCCAATCAAGTTACAATGCTGGACATGGCCAGCTGAAAGAGGGGAATAGATTTACCTGAGTGAGGTCTTAATTTAATCAGCTGGCCCCAGAGAGCTGAAGTCAGCAGGCTGGGATGATATAAGAGGCAGCAGAGAAATAGTGCCTTTACTGCAGTTGCAAAGGAGAATGACAGTGATGGAAAGGACTCCAGGCAGTGTCAGAACACACCTATTTCCATGATTTATTCTTAATTTACTTTAATGACAGTCTGAAGGTTGTCCATTTTTCTTTAAATGTCCTTAGAATACTGATATTTTCTAAACACTTGGAGCATGCTTTTTCTCCCCCTCCTTTCTGTTAGCTCCACTGGAGGTTGGAATTGAAGAGGAGCTACATCCACATTTTGCCATAAGGTATTTTGAGCACAGTGTCAGACTACCCTTTTCCCACTGAATCCTTTGCCAGCCAGTGTCCCTTCACTACAGTCACTCTTGAGTCAGGTGTAGGAATCACACATTCCTCCGGGATTAATGTTGATATTATGATAAAATGGAGGAATTCATTACATTTCTTCTACGGTTTATTCTGGCAAAAGAACAATGTGTGCTTTCCCAATACAATAGCTCATTTTTAGTATCAAGTGGATTTATTGATGGTTGTTCAGAACTAGTGACATGCAGACAATGATCTCAGATTGCATTTACATTTCTGGAATACTTTCCATCTTTCCAGTTTCTGCCAGGAACTTGCTTCTGTGATTCAGAGTTTTTATTTTAAGATTGGACTGTTGTTTCATCTGCATTACAAATCTTTGCCTTTTGCTTTCTTGTGTATGTGTACTGCATTCATTAGTATCACAAATCCTTTAAGCTTGGACCTGAACATTTATTGTTAATTATAAATTCTTCCAGGTAGACATTTGTTTTTTGCCAAGGACTCGGATGTCTTTTTATCAATTGACTGTAAAATCATAATCCCTTCAGCAGATGAAAGAGTGATTTTTTTTTTTCTTTCTCCCCGATGCCAATGAGAGGGTTCAAGAACAATATGATCTCAGTAATACTTGCAAATAGCTTGTGAACATCTTCATAACTGGAGAGTCTTACCATTTCTCATGTAAAACAAAAAAAAATCATGTTTTTGCTATAAAGAACTACTCCTATGTTCTTCTGAATCTAGTCCTTTATATAAAAGTGGATGGAATTGCCCCAAAATGCATCTGGAGGGAGAAGCCTTCTAGTATGTAAAGAAGACGTACAAAAACAAGGGAGGCAAACTCTTTAAACAGGCAGATAGTGATGAGGACAAGGGGTAATGATTTTAAACAAAGAGGAGAGATTTAGATTAGATATTAGGAAGAAGTTCGTTACTTACAGGGTAGTGAAGCACTAGAACAGATTGCCCAGAGAAGCTGTGGATGCCGCATCCCTGGAAGCGTCCAAGGTCAGCTTGGATGGGGCTCAGAGCAACCTGTCCTTGCAGTTGTCATCCCTGCCCATGGCAGCAGGGGTAGAAATGGATGGTCTTTAACATCCTTTCCAGTCCAAACTGTTCTGTGATTCTATTAAGTCAATATGCTTTCTGATCTCTTCCTGCAGTAACTCACCAACCTGAAGGGTGTTTTCCTGCCACATGTTATGAAGCCAATCAATTGTAACTTGATGTTTTAAAGCATGAGCCAGTTTCCATCCCAGATAAAACCAAAGGTACTTTTAGTGAGAGAAGACCAGGTTCTGAGACCAGCCACTGCAATGCAGAATACCAATTATTCTGCTCAGGCTGTGTCTGTGAGTAGCCAAGTAGAGCCAGGCAGAGAAGACTCATTGAGCAAAACGGTGAGTGCTGAGGACAGAG
>VYZS01101934.1:38836-91048 GCA_013400695.1 Neodrepanis coruscans | reverse complement strand
AAGTGTTGCTTTGAAAGAGGGCTTTCCTGTTTCTGAGAGCAAAGATCTGAAAATGCCTGGTAGGAGCGAGCAGTCATCTCTTTGCCTGTGGCAGCCCAGTGCAACTTCTGGTGAACTCCTGTACCAGAGCAGAAAGTGGCCTGGTGACTGGGAACACAGTATGACACCTTGCCACAAAGCTCTTTCAGTAGCCCTGCTGCACCTTCCTTTTCCATCCTGGAAGAAATATGCCTAGTAGGAAGAGAGGCAGATAGTTATGCCCTGGTGGAGGGCTGTGCACACACTGATGGAAAATCAATCCCTTGTTTCAGAGAGTCAGAGACACCAACGCTCACCACTCTGCCTTCTGAACTACTCCTGGACCGGCTGCGCCCCAACCCAATGTACCAGCGCATGCCCCTTCTCCTCAATCCAAAATTGCTTAGCCTGGAGTATCCCAGGAACAACATTGAATATGTGAGAGATATTGGAGAAGGAGCATTTGGGAGAGTCTTTCAAGCCAGGTAATCAGTCTTTATCTAGAGGTACCTCTGAAAATCTGGAAATCATTCATGCATTAATTCATTCATCATTCATTCATTCGCTGAAACCAAGATCAAGTTTAACAAATGTTACACTCAGGCTTGCATAATTATTTCTGTTGTCCTCTGCTATCTGTTGATATTTGCTGAACTTTAGTTACGAATGACTCCCTTGTTTTACTCTCTACAAGATGTAATGCCTCACACACCAAAGTGTGCTGTTAAAGTTTAGCTAAATATATCATCACTGTTTTTGCCAAGAGTATTTCCTGTAACATGAGGCCTATTGCAAAATTCTTGTATTTTCCAGGATTTGCAAATTGTGTGTGATGACCTCCATTATAACATCAGCACTGGCCAGTAATTACTGCAGAAGACCTTACAGTTCCGTCATAACCTGGTTTCAATTTGATTCAGTGACAAAGCAAAACCAACCAACCAAATCCTCTAAAAACTAAGGACCCATGGCCCAAGCCCAATGGAGTTTTTTTGTGTGTGTGATTGGGATATCCCAGCCTGAAGGGGAAGGACATATCTAAGATTTGTAGATGCTCGTGGTCAAAAGAATAACAAAATCAGTGGGTCCACAAAAGCTTACAATTTTTTATTAGTAAATTACACAGCTGGCATGGAAATGGGTATGTTACAGCCCCTGACTCCCTATANATTCTTCTAGACCTTCCTGGAAATGGGTCAGAGGTCTATGGGATCTTGGGTGCTCTTGATCTCCCCACTACAGCCCATGCTCTCTTTTTGGTCTCATTCCTGTGCCTGTTCCATACTGTCTCCAGGAGTTACAACAAGAACATCTGTTCCAAAAAGGTGCTAACCTACCTCTATATGGTCCCCTTCTCCAGGCAAAACAGTCCTTAGTTGGCTCCATGGCTATCTGGCTATTTTCATTTGAGACACACACATTAATCTCCTTATTTTCCAGGCTTCTAAACTGTCCCCTTTAGTTTTTCAATTTTAATTTTTGGGATTTGTAGCCAGTGTTACCCATTTCAAATTTAAGGTATTAGATGAGATCCCAGTTCTGCTAAATCTCATAGCAGGTGAGATCATGCACTTCTTCAAATGTAAAAAATCTTTACTTGACAAACCTAAAGATGAATCCAGTCCTTGCTAGGCTGATGTGGATGGAAGGTATTTTATTAGTCTTGACATAATCCATAATTTCTGAAGGACAATCTTTGGATTAGATTTTTAGACTAGTTTCCTCATTAAGTCTCATCCCCAAATTCCTGAAAGAAAACTGTACAAACTGTCTAGTTCCATGCTTACTTAGGAGTCCTTTACAATTAACAAGTAGGGGATGTAGCTGATTTTGTGGCTGTATCTGGAGTAGTATACGATGATCTCAGAAAAATCCAGGGAAGTATCAGAGTCCCACCATGGGCCAAGATCTGCCTGGTGAAACTGTTTCTGTTGACTTCAAAGACAAAGGTGTCTCCTTGCAAAAAGCAGTCATAATGCAGCTATTGTTAATGTTTATAGTTATGCTGTTAGTGTATCTTCTAGGAAATGAGCTATGCACAGGTTAAATGTATTACAGCTGGGAAACATTTTCAATAGCTGTGATAGATTTTTTTCCTAATGAAGGGGTAAATTATTTCTAATGGAAGAAATGCAGGCATACTTTTATTTCATACAGAGAGAGCTAAAAATAACAAAGTTCAAAGGGCATGCAGTGCAAAAGTCACAGATGCTTAGCTTGAGATTGATTGTTAGCTTGGATGGCCAAATGCATCTGAGCTTGAAACAGGACAAAGCTGTAGAAACTGCACAACAGTTGTTCTTGGGGCACTGCACAGCAGCCACTGCAGGGGGACAGGAAAAATCTTGTTCCAGCCTCAGCACAGTGCTTCAGATTCCCTACAGTGCATCACCTTCCTATTCATGCAGCAGGAGTCTTCACCAGACTGTGGTGTGTGTTCAAGCAGGGCTGACGTTCCTCCTGTCAAGTGCCATTTTGGACCTGTACTTGGAGCTTTAGTATAGTATAAGTGCTGCTTAGACCTTCCTTAGCTGGAAATTACTCTCATGGACATCAAGCAGGGTCTCTCAGAGGGCATTCAAATGTTGCCAAAGTGCTGGGTTAAGCAAATGCTAAAATGGTGTAGAGACTTTTTATGTGGATTTCATCCAGTCAGTGCTGCAATTTCTTTTAACTAAACCTTCTTGTTATTGTCAGTGGAAATTCAGAGAAAAAGAGATGATGAAAAACATAAATCATTTGCAAAGTGGAGAGTACCATAACCTGAAAAATCTCTTCTCTCTGAGGCTCAGAAGGAGCCATAGAAATATTGCTGCTGAGGAACTTCCTTATTTTTATTAATATCTTTATCAAAAGTCCCTCCAAGACTTTATAATTCCTTATAATTACTACAATTCCTTATAATAAGACACTGGCATTTCTGTGCACTGCTAGCATACCAGGGCAGACTGCTGATCCAGTAGCCCAAGCTGTGTATCCCTCCAGCTATCACAACTCAAATTGTTGTCTTCCCATCTCAGATGGATAAAATGTACTTTCCTACATGTGTTAAATGGGCGTCTGGAGCTAAGTTTAGTAATACTCTTACTTCTCTATTCTCATGTTTCTCCTTCTCCTGTAAACACTGGTCTTTGCACAGAGCCAGTGATGCCTTTGCCAGTTGGCTTGTTGCAAGTCCTGATTCATTTTTTACTCACTCCTGGGTCAAGCAACACTCTAGCACAGGAACTGTCTGGCTACCATTTACTGAAAGGCTGCTATCTTCACCAGGAACAGATTCACACTGGAATGAATGAGGAAGTAACCACGCTTAAAACAAAATTCAGTACCTGGATGAGATCCGTTCCAACTGTATCCTGGACTCTAACAGTGGGAGGACCATGCTGGCCCCACAAGCCACCACAGCACCAGCTTTATGCAATTCAACACAGACCAGCATGCAACTTTTTTTCCAGAGCTCGATCTGCATGGTCCAATCTAAGACTGAAGGCCATGATTGCCCAAAAGCCTGGATGTTGAGCCTTTGCTACTAAGTGAGTAGATCTCTACTGCAAAGGCACAGTTTGCTGTTCCTGCAAGAGACAAAGCTGTCTCTAAAACTTGAGTTTCTTGACAGATGTCTCCTCACATTCTTTCCATGTGCAAAGGGTGTTTCTGTGACCTGATGTCTCAAATATAGGTGAAAAAGAGGGTGGGTGTTAATTAAAAAAAACCCACCAAACCAACCAACCAACCAAACAAACAAAAAAATCAAAAAAGTCATGACAAAATGATCCGCTGCCAGTTCAGAGCACTCTCCTGCCTACATACACATTTAAGCAAAGGATAGGGAAAAGGTGCATTTCCACCAGACTCAGTAGATGTTAAATTCATAATTTAGCGATCTAACAGATCTTACAAAGCTGTGGATGCTGAGGAAGGTGGGGACAGGATGCAATCTCGAATGCAAGTTCAAACTGCTCCTCAGTTTTTTCATGGTTACTGCTCTGTAAAGAAAAACTAACTTGAAGCCTAAGTCAGGCACTCTCTGTAGGTAAGCTCAGGGTGAAATTCCTAACTGTGCTGCTGGTCAGTTCTTTGAAATGCAGATGCCTAAAAGCCAATTGCTGCCTCTAGTGCACAAATCTATTGATGGTGAAGCAGGCAAGGACTGTGGCTGTCCATCCTGTTCACAAACAGTGGACATTTTTCTCTGAACTTAATTAACTGCAAGAGAGGAAACCCAAGTTAATTTCTTGGTTGCTTCCCAGTTCTAGAAGAAAATTAACCTATTTTTTAGAAAACACTCCAGTTTCCGGCCCTCCACTTGAATTCATCTGCTTCAGAACCAGCAGCTTCCCACTGCTCCCCTGCAGATGTGCCCTTGTTCATTTGTACAAAGACTGTCTTTTGTGCACCGAAAGGGTCAACTTCCTACAGCTGTTTGTCAAGACTTCAGACAGTCTCTGTGCCAGATCAGTTTGATATTCCCGGGTCTGCTAAGAACTGGTCGAATTAGCACAAGTTACCAAGTGTGAAATCTCTTACTGTTGACTGAAGGCCAAATAAATGACTTTGTGCAGCTTAATTTCATTTGGTTACATTTAGGTCAGTTTACACTACAAAATTTAGTAAAGTTATGGCTGGGTTTATAGCAGTCTGAGATGAGTTTGTCTCTCCAAAGCATGCAAGACCAAGTTGTGCCTGCTCCTCCTTTGGCACTGCACTGAGTCTGCTAGTCAGTGATCAGTGGTAATCTGTGAGACTGTTTGGAAGAGATAAAGACCCTCTTATTTTTACTTTTAAATGCACTACTTTTTTCTTCAGGCTATTACTACTGACTTTAGTGCTGAGATTAGACAGCTGCTGGTAGGTGCTGGTACTTCTACTAGACTGGAAACTGCTGCCAGCACAGGTGAAAAAAAGGAAGATATTTTGCCGTAACGAAGGCAGTAGCAGACAAGTGTGTAGTCTGATCCTCTGCTCTGGGATGCCAGACCTCCTTGCCTGAGTGTTTCAGCTGTGATCTGCCCCCTGTGAGATTCCTTTTTCCCTGGGCACTCTGCCATCCACTAACATTTGACATTTACAGCATACAAGTGCAACTGTTGCAATTGCCATGTGTCTGAAGTAGATGACAAAGAAGCTGGAAGTTTGCTTTGGAAATGGGAGCCTCCTCTTGGTGCTATTGAGCAGTAAAATTACCTGGCATTTGAGTAATGGGCAGTTGGGCTGGTGTAACACAACACATAAATGGGCATCACTTTCCATGGCTCTGGCTGGCTATGTGTAAGGAATGTGTTTTAGCTGCAGGGCCCCTGGGAAGAGTTCACGTGGGCAACAAAATGTACACGTGAGGTTTGATGCGTATTTGAAGAGTGGAATGTTACGCTTCTTTGGCAACAGCTACCCTTAAATCTTTGGCAAGCCCATCTAATTAAACTTGTTAAAGTAAGTTAAATTAAACTTGAGGAGTAAGTGGCCTTTGGATAAGAAAATATGTCTGTGATTGCTTTAAGTCAGGAAATTCTGTTTCCTATGGATCTGTGTGTATAAGCTCTAGCTGAAGATTCACCAGTGTCAAAATGTGTGTATTTGCACATTACCTTGTTTTTCAGACAGGGTAAAGGTATGCTTTGTCCCTTCTGTCCTGTCACATGTTGCCACAAAACTTGCAGATGTATATCTAGACCTCAGCTACACCACATTAGTTCAGCTGAAATTAGCTAATGTGTTTGTAACTTGTTGAACTATAGACAGACACATATGCCACAAAACAGAGAGAGAACAGTAACAAAAAACTATTTCTTTACAAAACTAGAGGGACATACTTACCTTAATTGTCACTTTCACTCTAATAGTAGCCAGAAGTACCAAAGTCACCATTATGCCAGGTATGAGAAAGGAGACTCTTCCATCAATTTAATTTAAAATAAGTTTATTTTTAGCTCTGGTAAGTTCAGTCGTTACATCACAAAAGTGAATTGTTTGGACTGTCCTCCATGAAGTTTATGATGTGACCTCTCACCTAGGAAGACATTGCTACTTACCAAACTGCTACTTATTTATGTTTTTATCAGTGGTAATAATGAGTCTGTAAGCAGCAAGAACAGTGAACAAAAACGTTATCCTGGATTTAGACCCTCTCTGAACCAAATTAAATGTCTCTGTAATATGCAAGACATGCCAGAGAGGTGAGGATGGTCTTTAATATTCCTTCAGTTGGTGCTGGGGCCTTCCACCCTTCTTCCTTTTTTTCCCCCTGCCCCCATCTCTACCCCATTGCATCAGAAACAGAACCTACATTTAGTGTGCATGCATTCATTACTGATTCTTTCCTCTCTTCCCTCTCCTTGCAGAGCCCCAGGGCTGCTGCCATATGAGCCTTTCACAATGGTGGCAGTGAAAATGCTGAAAGAGGAAGCATCTGCAGACATGCAGGCCGACTTTCAGAGGGAAGCAGCTCTCATGGCAGAGTTTGACAATCCAAATATCGTCAAGCTCTTAGGTATCTGAATGAGGCATCCTTATACAGGGTACCACCTTCAACAAATCTACTGTGGGGTTACTGGGGGTTCAGGTGACTGAAGCTTAATGCAAATGGCAATGGCAATTTATTTTGCAAGAGAAAATTCCTCCTGCAAAGATGTGAGCTCTTCTATGTTCCATTGTATGCTCTACTAAATTATTCACCAAAACAAGTCTCAAAATGTAGGTCTGATGCTGTTGTCTTAACAGGATTGTGCGTCATATTAAATCCTCCTCATGGCTGCATTGACTATACCACTGGCCATCTTGCTGAGATCTTAATTTATTCCAGTAATTTTGAATTAGATTTGAAATAGATAAACCAGTGTTTTGGGAAATCTGGGTTGACACAGGTACTTTGTCTACAGAAAATAGAAGCAGGAAGTGACTCAAACTCAAATAAACTGTGTTTATTGTCAACACATTTTAGGTCAGGAAAGGGCAAAGGTACAGGAATAAATCGGCATCACATCATGGGGCTGTGGAGAAAACAGCTACACCATTGAAGACAGTTTAGATGATAAATGTCTCACAATTCTCATGCTTGTCAGATCCTGATTTAATCACATTGGGAATAGCTATCTGTTTTTTCCTCAAAGATTCAAATGTCAGGTCATTAACCAGAATTTCAAATTTCAAAATAAGTGAAATGATAAGCTAAATGATGGCCCTAAGAAAGCAAAACACGTACATTTTTATTGTTGAATTTTGCTGGTTGGCAATTTAATGATAAGCACAAATATTTTTACCATCACTGTATTCTTAATAAGGCTGGTAGAAGTATGTTTCTCTACTGATACTGGCTCACCATAGAAGTTGATGTAGAGCCAAGCACGTGCCTTTCAGTAGGAGTAGATTTTGCACCTATCAGATATGGAAAATAAGTCCTTCCTGAAGTATGTTTTTTCTTTGTCTTTCCTTTTTTGAGTATAATTTCTATATATAATTTCTGCAACTGAACTTTTTGCATGAACTGTCTAAAAAAAAAAAAAAAAGAAAAATCCAGAAGAGGTTGTAGTGGGAGTTTCTTTGCATTTCAAGTAACCCTCTGAATCCTTAAGCATGCCCCTTTTGATTACTTCTGAAGTCTTCCTGCATATATGTTGCCCTTACATGTTAGTATTAATACTAATTATAATAATAGTTATAATTACAATAATTACAACAAATAAAATAATTAAAAAATAACACGATCAGAACTATAAAGGTTAGTTCCTAAAAATATGTCCTTGCAGTTGCAGCTGGGAAGAAGCAATATTCCTGTCAATACTAACTTAAGCAGGATTGGTCTCTTGATTAAACAGAGCTCCAGAAGTGTGTATTTTTCCTGGAATGTCCAAACAAGCCAGTCAAGTGCATGCCTTGTTAGCATCTCCCACAGAGCTCAGAGTTAGCTCTCTGGTGAAGGAGTTTCAAAGAGACAGCATGCATGACTGATACATGCAAGCTTGATGGAATTTGCATGATTTCCTTTCTCCCTGGCTCTTGATGTGTTGTTGAAAGTCTCCTTTATGTGCAAATATTTTTGGAGTTTTTTGGTTTTGCACAGAGAACTCTCTTTTCTACTCAAGTGACCTGTGTTTTGACTGTATCCTCTTCCACAGGTGTGTGTGCTGTTGGGAAACCGATGTGCCTGCTGTTTGAGTACATGGCCTATGGTGATCTAAATGAGTACCTGCGTGACCGATCACCCCGCAATCTCTGCAGCCTGACACACAGCAGTTTGGACAAAAGGATTCACCTCCCTAACCCCCTGGCACTGTGCTGCACCAGCCAGCTCTGCATTGCCAAGCAGGTTGCTGCTGGCATGGCATACCTCTCTGAGCGTAAGTTTGTCCACCGGGATTTGGCCACCAGGAACTGTCTGGTGGGGGAGAACATGGTGGTCAAAATTGCCGATTTTGGTCTTTCAAGGAACATGTATTCAGCTGACTATTACAAAGCAAATGAGAATGATGCCATTCCCATTCGCTGGATGCCACCTGAGTCCATTTTCTACAACCGCTACACCACAGAGTCTGATGTGTGGGCGTATGGAGTGGTGCTGTGGGAGATCTTCTCCTATGGCATGCAACCCTACTATGGGATGGCTCATGAAGAGGTCATCTACTACGTGAGGGATGGGAATGTCCTCTCCTGCCCAGATAATTGTCCCCTGGAGCTCTACAACCTGATGCGCCTCTGCTGGAGCAAGCTGCCTGCCGAGCGTCCAGGGTTTCCCAGCATCCACCGCATCTTGGAGCGCATGTATGAGAGGGCTGTGGCCAATATGTCAGTCTGAAGGATGTGCTTTCTTGCATTTCCTTCCTTTTTTCTTGTGTCTATCTATCCAGACTGACTTGAAGCAGCCCATGAGCTCCTGAGTGATGGTGGATTCACACAAAATCCCACTTCATTAGAAGAAAAACAGCTGTTCCTTCACCAAGAAAGAGATGTGGACTACATCTCCTTATGCACATCCCTGGGTCGGACTGTACCTCCAAACCAAGAGGGCTCACCTCTGTCTATCAAGCCAGGACTCCTTGTTTGGTGAGGGTGCTGACCATGCTAACCCAGTATCTAAATTAAGCATTTCCAGGAGCATAGAGTTCCTCAGGGAAAGCAAGCCAATGTTTCAGTGGTGGCACTTCCCTTCCTAACAGGTCCCTCCATGTCCTTCTGCATTTATGCTCTTGGCTTTTACCTTTTTCTTCCCTTCCTCATATGTTTTAAAAAAATTGCAGAATTTAACCTTGTTTTTGGGGATATTGTCTATTATTTTATTTTTTCATACTGTTTACTATTTTGTTCCTGCAAACGTACTTCTTTTGCAGAAGAAGGATATTTCTGAAGCCATAGGCCACCTTCTTCTTCCTTTTAACTTCTACCTTCTTTCATGACAACATTGACAGAATCAAAACTGGATCCTGCAAGACCACTGGCAGCCACCTGCAACTCATGTTTTACAAAGGGACAAAATCCTGTCAAGTGTGAAACCTTCAATTTTCAAAAGTGAGAAATCCACAGTGAGATTCGTTTGATGTTTGTTAAGGTCTCACCCAAAAGTTTACTTAAGCCTTGCCACTCATCTTTCCTGCCTTCCCCTGCAGCAACAAAGCTGTTTGGTGCTAAAGGAGAAATTAATCTCAAAGACCTAATTGGGCATCTCATAGGAATCTGAGGTGTATTTATTTACCTTTGCATGCAGTATGGTCCTCACTGTTCCAAAAGTAGGAAGAAATGCAGCCCGTCTTGTGGAAATGTGTTTGGGTTTTTTGTTTGTTGGGTTTTTTTCCCCCAAATAACCACAGCTCATTCTGCTTGTGTCCACAAGAGCACAGTTTAATGTTTTTAGAACATTGGTGTCAATTTCACTTGGAGAAAAGATCTTGCAACTACCCAAGGAAGTGTGAAGAAAGAGGAAGCTTTTGCTGAAAAACACTGAAGTGCTAAAAAGGCTTGGGTATCTGCACAATGAGCAGAAAATGACCTGTGCTTTCTTACTCATTTAGCAGTCCTACCATCATGCTATATGACACAACAGTTTGCTGAAGTTTGGATGGTAAAAACAAACAACCCTCAAAAACCCCAAAATCCTAGATTTAAGTAAAATAATCCTGGACTTCCTTACATAGCTCCTTTTATCATATTATGACATCTTATAGTGCTCAGTATTAAATTCTGTTAGATTGTATTAGTTACCTGTCTCTCCTCCCTGTTCTGAGGAGGCAAGAAAGAGGAGGCTGTTTTGGAGGGATGAAGGGTTAGTGGCATCCCCAGCTGAGTGGAGGTGCCTGCAGTGTCTGCCAAGTTGAGCTCTAAATATACAGTCCAGGACCTGCTCCATCTCTGCACATTCAAGATCCTTGCTGTGTTCGAGGCAGCAGATGTTTTGTCACTCTCTTTAGAGAGGTTAGACCTTGTGTGGGGATAGTGGTGTCAGTCCAGGTACCTAAGATCTCCTCCTAACCTGGAGTGATTCTTACACTTGTGCAAAGGTTGCAAAACCTGCCCTATGTGCTAATGTATAAAAAAACACCTATTTACAGTCTGAAGGACTGTCTACCTTTCCACCTTCTAGGATTCCAATGCACCTAAATGGTGATGCTCATTGAGGATTAAATGGTAGGTAGAACTTCTGCTGCTTTGGCATGTAGCTGAAGATAACTGTTTCTTCCTGCTGTAGGCTTCTAAGTTTGCTAAAAGCTGGAGGTTGAACTGCTTTCCTAAGATGTTCCTCTTTCACAGATCTTTTTTATTCTCCTTTTGTTTAAGACTTCTGCTGTCTTCATTCTAGATTATACAGTGTGCTGGATCTTTTCAGACTTTCTGTACCACTATCACATAACATAAATTGTTTTTAATAGGAATAAACAAAAAGAGTAGAAAATGAGAGAGTAGAAAAGAAAGAAAAATTTGTTACTCAAAAAAGTCGTTTGGAAGCAAAAATATTTTGCTTCTTTATTTGGGATTTATAATTTATGCAGATAAAGAAAATGAACAAAAGATGAACATTTTTGTGTTGACTTTTGAACATCTGTGTGCTACAGTCTACAGCACTTTATATCTAGCCCTGTCAGGACTGGCCCAAAAAATATGGAATGCTTCATGAATTTGCCCCTTGTGCGGGGGCCATGCTAATGTACTAATTTAAAGAGAATATTTTTATTGCTTTGGTTTCCATTCCCACTGATGTCACAGGGACAACGTGATCGAATTTTTTTTGGAGGAATTGCCTCTCAACTTTGTGGACTAAGCATAATTGTTTTGTCTCATGTCCCCAAAGATATATACTAGCTATTACTTGGTGATTGTTATACATTTCATGAATGATGGCTTTGAAAGATATCACTAGCAGAGACGTACATTTCTGATCTCAACCTGTATCACTCGTGTGTGCAATATTTTATAAAATAAAGAAATTTTAAAAAGGATAATTGTTTCTGTTCTCTCTGTTCTCTCCTCCAGCATAGTTTTTTTTCTGAAAATGGATACATTTTTTTTTAAAATATCCTCATTACTGTTTTAATATCACAGTGGTTATGCTGCAGGCAATAGCAATAATAAGTCACTTATGTGTGTTCAAAGGCATGTTTTTCGGTCGATTAAATCATGTGCTATAGTAACTAAGAGACTTCACATTATAAGAACATGTTAAGACTAAACAAGTGAAAGGAGGCTGTTTTTACAGCAGCATGGGTTGGAGTCTCTTGATCACTTTCCCATAAGCAATGTCTCATTTAGTGGGAATGAAATATACCTCCTTCCCAGTATCTGTTGGTATTTGTGGCTGGATTCTGATCTCACACCTAGATGTGTAGGGAATTAAAGTGCAATATAAAATCAAATGGGAATCGAGTTTGCTGTCTGTAGAACACAGCTGAGAAAAGTTTCCCACTGATGAGTTTATCTAAAAGGTTATAACATCCTATTCTGGATGTGATTCTTGAACATGAACTCACTCATTAAGTCTACGGGAATTTTAACTTTGTAAAAATAAATTACAAATCTATAACAATCCCTATACTTTCTTTCTTTTTTTTTCTTTTTCCCAATACAATCAAAAGTGTTTTCTTATACCTTCTTACTAGAAATCTTATAAAAAGAAGTATTTTGTAAATATTTTTCTCACTGAGAAAGTCGTTAATGAACTTGGAGAAGTTGAACTTTTTTACCCTTTCAATCAGATTGAATCATATTAAAAGGGTTGAGTGTTATATGTGAAGTTTTTTCAAGGCACAAAGATAAGTAATACCTTTGTTTCCCATCACAAAATGAAATGGCTTTTGAATCTGTAGAGAAACATATTTATAGCCTGGTTAAGATTTTGACCCTATTACAGAAACCGTCATAGTTTCTGTAGAATGATCTGTGCAGGCTTCACTCACTCCAAAATTGCTCTAAGGTCACCTAAACCAGACAGCATAAGTGGACTCAATGCTACGAGTTACCCTGAGTATTTTGGGTAATTCAGCAGTAATGTCAGTCATCCTGCATAAAGCAATGAGAGTAACATGTGGCTTTGGATTGCAGAAGTATGTAACAGATAATTTTCTTTTCCTTGGCTTTTATTTGTGATTTTGTGAAAGCATACACAAGGGTGTTTGTGTATGCGTGTATAGGAACAGGTAGGGTGAGGAAGCATGCTTTGTGTGGAGGGCAAAAGAGGTTTCAGTCGTGGAAATTCCTTCTATGCAAACACTTTGTCTTTCAAAGCATTTCACTGTTTCCATTCAGTTTGAAACTTCTAGTTTTCAGATGGATATAATGACATCTCACTTCCTCAAAGGAAATTTTAGGTCCTAAGAGGCCTTTGTGAAGTTTCTGACATTACAACAATGTGGCAGTTGCTGCCACTCTGTGCTGCTGCTATGAAACTCTGAAGTAAGGTGAAGAAGCTTTTCATATTTCATAAAGAAATAGGTGTCTTCCAGTGGTATTCAAATGGAGGACTTGGATCTTTTTCTCCTTAATAAAAAGTAAAAAAAAGAGAAAAAAACTCTTCCAATTTACCAACTCTACCAAAGACACAGAACCTGTTATAGTGATGTCATGGATGTTTTACAAGTTTCTCAATGTTAGGAGAGAAATTATACAATCATTCACCGAAAAATACTTAGAAACTCACTTTTTTATGCAGTCTTGTTGTACATAGCCAAGAGTATTCCCTCCATGACATCTCTCCTTATGGTGGTACAGTGGGCAGCTGTAACTGTGGAAAGGGTAGTAACTGAAGAGCAAAAATCTGCCCTTAAAACCAGTACCTACAATTTTCTTCAGTGCAGGAGATGGTAGCCCTTAGCAAATGTCATACTTTATACCGCTAACAGATTTCTATGCTACGATAGCATCTTCTAATGTCTCACAAATTTAGTATTAATTAAAAAAGTTTCATCAGCAACTGATAGACAGAAGGTTCTATGACAGATTTGGGCCAACATGCAATGAATTGATTAATTGATTATATTTATTGAAGAAATAATTTTCTTCTGTCTGCTGGGATGCTGCTAATTATTCACCGCTTCTGCCAACACTGGAATGAAGAAGCTTCTAATGAATTTAACAAGGACACTAAAAATCATGGGCACAATTATATGCACATGTGGCTACAGATGCCAAAAGCATGAACATATTTAAAGAAAAAACAAAACAAAACAGAGATTACAGAAATTTACACAGGAAAGGCCTGCCAATTTTCATTAAAAGTTTGATGATTTCAGTGCTTCACAGTGCTGTTTTCTAGAACATTTTAGGGGAACACAGAGCAAGAAACTTGCTTTATGGATGTAGATGTGACCTGAACTGGCACTTTTCTTAAAATATCTGCTGGTGACAACTAGAGTCAGGATACTAAATGTCTGTCCTGATGGCAGATTTACTGCTGCTTTTGTGAGATTACATTGCAAAAGGGCCTGGGTTGTAAAATTTGGGCTCAGATCACAGATGTCTCTTACCTGAAGGATAATTTGTCTGATCTTGGCACTGGCATGTAACTGGAGGAAAAAATGTTAACTTTCTTTTTATGTGTGGTGTGTTTTAGTGTGCCTTGGATAATGCTGTAATTCCTTTTGAACCAAAACCTGAGCACCCTTCAATGCCTCATGTGCATCTGCATGGCTAAAAGGATTAGAAAAAACTCCTCCTGGTGTAACTCAAAGTGTTGCTACCCACTGACTTGTGTCTTTTGAAGACTTTTGGAGCCTTCACCACATTTCCAACTGAGAGAGGTACAAGAATACTGAAAGGAAATAACTGCAAGGTATAATGAAAAATTGACCAAAAGATACAGAAGGAGCCAAGCTCATCTGCAGAGACAGCTCCTAGAGCCCAGAACCGAAGGCCTACAAATTACTTGCACTTCAGCCTGGGACTCTGACTCTGTGATTCCACTGTGACAGCTGGGTTTGCACACTGCCATTTTCCCAGTTAAAATCAAGAAAACGTATATTTTGAACCCTCATCTCTGAGCAAGCTATAGGGAAATAAGTGCTGAAAGGTGAATGCACATCTCACCAGATTCTGTAGTCCATCTGTGTCCCTAAGGCTATGACTCCATGGAACTGATCTGGTGCACCAACAATTTAAGATCATGTAATATTCTTTATCCAGATTCATAGTATCAGCAGCATAACTTCTTACTAAGTGTTCTTACAATTCAGTCACTAGCAACTCTCAGTTCCCCAGCTTCAAATGATTGCAGCCAAACATGACTCTTTCAGTTCCAAACCTTGAAACCATCAACCTAAGCAGCTGTCCTGGTTTGGACGCTAGGGGCCATTATCAAGTGACAAGAGATCAAATAGCGTAACAACCAAAAGATTTTATTTAACAAACAGTAAACCCGACAATAAAATGCAAAAAGAACAAACTATGCTCCTCCAGGCTGGCTGGTGGAGCAAGGGAAGGAAGGGAGGCTGGGGCGTGGGCAGCGTTGGTCCCATTCCAGAGCTGCTGGAAAATAAAGAGAGTAATAGGAAACCCCGGGGGATCCCAAGGAAAGAGATACCACTGCTGGAAGCTGTGTGGTCCTCAGTGCTGCACTGCCTCTACTGTGGATCCAGCCATGTTGCTGCCTGGGACGAGAGAAAAAAGCCGAGCAGGCAGGGGAGCTGAGTGGAGATGGAGCTGGCACAAAAGCCGAGCTGCAAAGGAGAAAGAACTTCCATGCCTGCTGCTTTTATAGGGTGCCTGTTCTCGCATTTTGTCGGGGCACCCTTCCAGGGCAGGCCATCTCTTCATTGGGTGATGGCTCTGGGTCCTGCCCCCTCTCCAAGACTTCACAACGAGGCAACATGGCAACATTCCTGCCAAAATGCAGCAGTTTGCCAGGAGGAGGCGGCAGCTGCCACTGCCCTGCCAACACCGTGGGGCACCCTGGGTGCCAGAGCCACTAGTGGCATCGTGCTCTGCCACCCTGGATCCACTCTGCACAGCAGCACCAGCCTGGGGACTGGCCTCACACTCTACGCGCCAGCTGCTGACACCGCAGGACAGCCTTTTCTGCTGCGAGGGGTGCCACCACCGTGCGCTTGCTGTCAGCACTGCGCGACACCGGCCGCCACTGCAGGTGGCTGGCACCGCGCCCACTGCACCCAGCGTGGGGTCAGCCGCACCACCGGGACCGGGGGAGGTGGCCGGTTAAGGTGGGAATCAGCCGGTGGGAATCAGCAGGACCGCCCAGCCGCCATGCTGCCAAAGGCCAGTGCGCGCACAGGCAGGGACCAGAGGGAGCCACCACGCACCCCAGCACCTGCCCGCCACTGTCAGGGGCTGGGAGCAGCTTCTTGGCAGCTGGCGCCACCACTGCCCCGGCCCTGAATGGGCCAGAAGCCCCACATGCATTCCGCTTGCCGCAGGTCTGTGGGGGAACAGACGGGGCGTCTCCGTCCCTGTCCGGTGCACTCCATGGAGCGGCGGGCTGAGCCGGGTCAACCCCGTGCACAGTCCCAGGTCCGTGTCCACAAGGCGCTGGGACAGGGCCGGACCAGACCAGCCTGTGATCCCCACGCCCGCAAGGCACCAGGTTCTGTCTACTTTCCTAGGAATCACAAGGAAAAAGGGTCCGAAGCACTCCCCTGCTCTCACACAGAGAAGGGGAAAGGGAAAAAACGTTTTAAAATGAAAACCTTTTCCCACCCCACAACAGCAGCTGTCTGCCTTGTCTCCCTCAGGCCAGTCTTTTTCCAAGGAAACCCATGATTCATCTGCAGATGGCTCTCTGGATCTGCACGCAGCTCTACTCACAGCCAAGAAAACCAGCAACCTCAGGGCTTGCCGCCCCAGAAAGGACACGAACTCTGGCGCTGGCATGATTTCTGCATTTGCACAAGCTTCTTGCTGTTTGTTTTGAGTTCAGTGCTTGACTGGGTGGTAGGAAGGGAAAGGACTTTGCACCACCATTCACCGTGGTGCAAATTTGTTTTGCAGAGACACTGTGATAACTACAGGACAGCATCTGTAAGGCAGCTCAGGATGGGTGTAACTACTTTTGGGATGGCTTTTCTGTCCTTCTGAGGAACACACTTTGTCCTAGCCAAGCAGAAGTAAGTGTGTTGATCCTGTTACCAAGTAACAGCACGGTGTGAAACAGCAGGGTTCCTGATCAGCTCCATTTCCTGGGGAAGGAAAGATGGGGCAGAAGTATGAGACTCATCATTCCCCTGTGTAGTTAGTGCTGCTTGCTGGTCCTTGAAGTTGGACTTCCTTCGATTTTGGCACTAATAGGAGACTTTGGCTTGCTGAGGACATGCTTGAAAATGCCACCCTCCCTGTTGACACCAGGGTTTTCATAATGTTAGCAATTATGCAAGGCAAAGATTTATAGAATCTATACTGCTGTGAATTCAGGCACTTTTGATCACATAACACAGCTTTTTAAGTTGGTGCATATTCATGCTGGAATTATGTAAGAATGACCTGCACTTGACCTCCCTTGGCAGCTTTCCACATGTAAATAGAGATCTTCTGGCAACAAATTTATCATTGGATCCAAACAGTTTGATGAATTCCAGATACAAAAATTTCTGGTAAGCTGACACCCCAAATAGCCTGATGGTGCCCAAGGAACAACTTCCTGGGAAATGTACAATTTTGGTGGCAGATGGACAAAGAAAGTTTCATCTATTCCTCCTTTCTCTCTCCTCTTGCTTGCTTCAGAGGTACTTCCATAAAGAAGAGCCTCCTGGCATCTGCTGCCTGGCTGAATTAACAGGTCAAAGCAAGCTCTGAGGAAGTACCCTTCCTAGGAGGTTTGTCTTCTTTAAAATTAAATACATGTTTCAATAAGGTCAAAATGCAGCCATTTGCCATGTACAGCAGAGGAAATTCATGCTGGGAGTCTCCCAAGTCAAAATGACAGGAGGGCTTTGGAAGTCCCCTTCCTCCTAATGCTTGTAATACAGCGTTGATCAATGCAGAAGTAGGAGAGCAAGTGAAGAAAACAAGCACCTTGTCAGGTCAGGTAGTTGTCACATAAACCTGCAGTGGTGGGAAAGGGAATGCTGTAATTCAGGGCTCCAATCAGGCAAACTATCAGCCTCAGGACTCAGTTGAATTAGAGGTATAATACTAGCTCTAAGGGAGACCCAGCAGACAACAGGTACTGGGGCTGTTGAGATCATAGAATTGTTAAGGTTGGAAAATACCTCTAAGATCATCAAGTTCAACTTACTTTACCCTTAGTTTTACTGAGAGTATCTCTATCCTGAACAAGCAAATGGCCTTAGAAACATGTTGAGCTGCTCAGCAATGTTCAGTGAAGCATGGATTTGTCTAAAAAACATTTTCCAAATTCTGTCCAAACAAAGGCATCAAATATACACCCACAGTAACATAATGGAAATGTTGTGAGACCTCCCACAGCCACCTCATTATTTGAGGCTCATATAAAATGAGATAGTCTGCCTGTTTGTGAACAACGAGAGACACTCTACTCTGTTGTGAATGAATTGGGATCAAGCTTGTAATGAATCTCTAGTGTGTATTTTGTATGAGCTGCTGAGAGCTGCTGTGGAGCTGATAGGTGAGAATACGTAACAGAGCTTGCCATAAGGGTGCATTCAGTTTACCCTTCTCTGAGCACAAAAGTTCGCTGTTTGAAAGAGACTTGCCCATAATCATCCGACTAGGAAATAAAAACCTATTACCAAGCAGGATAGTTCTCTGAAAGAGGCTCAGACATTTTCTTCAACCTGTTTTGGTTTGGTTTGGTTTTTTTAAAATTATTATTAGTCCTCACAGTCTTGGGTAAAATGCAATCAAAACCAGGTTATTTGTCATTAAAATCATCTGTTATATGTAGCATAATGATCCAGCTTTCATTCAAGTCAGACAATTCCCATCGATCTCACTTAGGAGGTGGCTACACTTCACAGCAAACTGTAGTTAAGTGAAACATAAAACCAAACATTCAGAAAGCAAAAAGGAGTGCCAAAATGGCTACTTTTCCTGGCATCAGCATCCTTGGAGACGCAAGACAACAAATTTTTTTGGAAGAATTATTTCACGAAGAAACAAGTCCTTCAATGGGCTCCTTCTCACGTCAGTCAACAAACTTCTTCCACAGAAGGACTATATAAATCAATTAAACTGAAAATGTGCTAAAACAGTATTTGGGAAACTGTCTTGGTGGCAAAGGGTGAAGATATCTGTTGCTTTCTTTCATTCTAATATGTATCATTTTACTGGCTGTTCCCCAGCTTTCTCATTAGCTCTTGTCTGCCTATATGTCTAAAAGATGCATTTTTATCAGAGAAAAGCACAGAATGCTGTGCTCATGGACATAAAAAAGTATCCAAACAGAAATCTATCTACTTGGAATTAAGAAATGTCAGGAAGAAGAAAGCTTCTTCCTCCAAAAAATCCAAGAGGAGCTATAACTGCTGAAGCCTATGGCTTGTCCAGTGGCATGGACAGAGGTCACACAAGAGACAGCTATACAGGTGTAAAGAGTAAAGGACTGAGAGAGTGACAACAGGTTTGTGGAGTTCAGATACTTTGGCAGCGTTCAGATTCTTTAGAAGGTGCTGGTCTGCCAAAATACGATGCACACTTAAATCACAGCCATGGAATATGCTACCACAAGGGAGACGATGGCACAGAATAGTTTTCTGGGAGGAGAATAATATCAGAAGAGCTTGAAAAGCAAAAGTCATGAGGCAGAGCTGACTGAAGATCATTTACCAGTTTCCTCAGTTCTTTTCTCCTTGTACACCCTGTGAGGGAAACAAAACTGACTCTTGGCTAGCCGATACCACTTCCAGGGGGGAAACCATGAAAGTTTAGAGCTTTCATTTCATTCTTTGTTTCTGGACCACAGTTTTCTTTGCCAGCATATTTTATGTGTTTTAGTGTGTGTCAGTAGTCCAGGAGATAGAAAGGAAAAGATGAGCCACAGAGGCCAGGTGAGAGATTACAGAATATGAGGAATGAGAGAGTTGATACAGATAATCTTTTTTTCTCTGATCGCATCTACAGAAGACACAACAGAACCCAAAAGTCTGGTAGCATGGGCTGGATTGGTCTGCAGAAAGCTCAGCATCAGGGATTGAAAGAAACTTGGAACTCATAGTTTGGTCGTAAGTCCACAGCTTTGACAGACAAGGAAACACTTGAGGCCTTTGGATAATGCATAATGCAAGGTACATTACTCGGTCTCCAATTGTTTATCTTTTGCTTCTTTGTTAACATGTCTTTTGGCCGAGTATGTAGCATTTGCTTAGGTCTTGTTCTGACTGACCTGTTTTGGGACTGTTTCCCTTACGTGGTGCTCCAACTATAACCCTGGAGCATACAAGGTTGTCATGGCTTACGAATGATATTCCTCAGTTTGATGGTCTTACTAAAACTCTCCAAACCATGAGCTACTGCTCGCTCTCTTTCCATCTCTTCCTCCCCTCTCTCTGTGGTGGGCTGGAGTTGAGAATTGGAGATAGGAAGAAGGTGGTGAATAACTCAACAACTTAAATGAGCCTTTATATTATGCTTCAAAATATTACCTTTTCTTATTACTGGCCTCAATTCTATTTGTCTGCCCTACTCAGCAAAATGTTTAAAATGCATGTTTAATTTCAACCATGTGCTCAGATGTTTTGCTAGAGCAGTAGACAGCCTTAACTCACTGGCAGAAGCTGACCTTTGCAGGGACTGCTATGGTACCCCAGCAGTTGGGAAGCTGGCCAAATTTTTCCCCATATGATTTTGCAGAGCTACGGATTAGCTCTATTGCCTCATGGCAATCTCTCCACATGCTCCTTAATTTTTTAAAATTTATTTTAATGTATTAAAGAGAGATCTCTTTGATAGAAAATGAGAGCTGAAATGTGAAATGTTCTCTGCCCATATGGCTCCAGAGCACTCCAAGGAAGCTTTAATGTATCCTTTGGCCAGATCTTTTTCCTCAGTGAAGTAGCAAATCCATGAACCTGTTGGCAGTGTTATGGCCCAGGACCTTTCAAGCGCTTCCTTGCCCACTGTCTGGAGTAGGAATGCCTGCTGTAGGGGGAACATAAAAGTTTCACAGGACACTTGTGTGTCACAAAGTCCAATATATATTCTATTTAAGGCTGTATTGGTACTAGGTTATGTGTTATTAAAGAACTTAAGAAAGACTAGGTAGAGGTAAGAGTCCTTAGAGGACAATCTGGTGTCATTCAAGCCTTATGCCTTCACTCTGCATTAGTAATGTGCACTGACTTGACCCCAAAAGAATAAACCCTAGAAATAACTCGTCTTCAGCCAGTGGTTTTCTTCTAATTAAATATACAGAGGTATTGTAGGATTTATGTAAGAGATATATCCAAAGGACAGTCTGAAACACATTTCCATTACTGGTCATCATCTGTGTGTATGTAACTTACACAGTGTCCCACTTTGTCAGCAGTCAAAAACTCAGGAAGATATATACCCCCATCCTTTTATTCAGATGAACCTGGTCAAATTCTTCCCAACTCCTTTTTTTTTTTTTTTCAAAGAAGATGCCACAGGAGTTTCCAGGTCAGGTTTGGCTGCAGGTGGGAGACAAACTTTCACCTAAAGACATGATCTTCCTGCATTGTTTAGTGCAGAAAAGAAGTTCCTCTCCCTGTCCAGCATGTAAAGCTCTCACAGGCACCACTGTGAGAAGATCTTGCAATCCTTGTTTGGCAGGTCTCATATGTAGCCAAGTGGTGGCTGTGATGCAGGAGAAGCATCACAGCCATTGTGACATGACATGTCTCAAACAATGGGAACATCTTTTGAGCAGAGGAAGTACATCTCCCAGAGGGGAACACATATTGTGTTTCATGGCACAACAAATGGAAGCTGTTTCTAAACTTTGTTGTGGAACTGCTTGTGTTTGCAGCCCTGGATGCCCACTGTTCCTCAGCTCCCTAGCCACCGGACAAGGGAGACTTATAAACAAACAATTTAAAAAATATCATTGGAGTGAATTTCCAGGAGTTCTGCAAAACAATGTGGGCAGCTGAAAACAAAAGAAGGCCTGATCCCTGGCAGGAGATGTTAAAGACATTGAGCTGAGCCAAAATAAGTCTCAAGGAGCAACAATAATTCAGCAATCTACTTGGTAAACAAGATTTTCCTTCAAATTACCCATGGTGTTACTGCTGTTGTGTCAAGGTACTGAAGAAAGCATTTTCTCAGAGACCAGAGGTCAGAAAAGATTCTGCGAAAGTAACAGACATTCTTCACCTCTCACAATGTTCTGGACCACACACTACTGCAAGTTATGGGCATGCCTCCAAAGAGAGGAGAGGAAAGCTCTCGTGATGCTGCTAGCTACAAAGTTAAAAATTTTGCTGCTGTTACCTTAAGAGAATTGTTAAATACCCTCACTGCAAGCTGCAGAGGCTAGGAGAACTGCCTGCTACTCCATAACAAACCCCAGGAATATGAGCGCAAAGAGAGTCTGTCCCTAAACAAGTCTGCAATATATGAGTTGTGTCAGGGATACTCATATCTTACTATGCAGACTACCACAGAGCTGCCATCGATACAGTGAAGTGCAAAGAATTCAGTTTAAAACCACAGATTGGGGATTTCAGGGCCCTTGGCAAAATCTGACCACTTAGCTGTTTGCACGCTATCAGGGGACCTAAGTGAGCAAGGATTACCTGGGGTAGAGCACAAAGTATGTGAAAAAGTAAACCAAAGCAGGCTCCTCATCTTGTTTCAAACACAAGGCTCCAAGTTCATTCAATTTCAGATTATAAATTCAGCAAATGCTCGTGTTTGAGTCTGGACATATGCTCTGAACCATTCTGTAGCTGACAGGAAAAGGCTGGAAAAATTCTAGAATACCTGGAGGAGGGACAAAAAGGAGGTAAAACTGTCCTAGAGGCATTGTTTTAAAATATTAATAGTTCTTCATGCAATGCCATAACTTCTGGAAGTCTGAGTTTAAAATTACTTCTAAGCTTTGATACCAAAGCAATGCATTCAGATACGGGTCTTCAAAAAATATTGTGTGTAACAAGCATGGTTTTCATTGCTCAGAGGTTGTGCTCCCCATCAAAATTTTGCCGTAATCACAGATGAAGCTGTACAGGGTTTTGATGCTGAGTTTCACACAACAGAGTTTTAATGTCTCCGTAATTTCTCCAGCTAGAGAAAACATGCTAGTACATGGCATTAACCTTGATGTGAGCTAGATCTCCACCAGAAAGATTTAGGAAGTAGTTTGTTTGCAAAATCCTAGCTTTCACAAAATATAAGTTGTACCAGGCACCATGCTGCACTATCTGCCTGCTGATGTAGATGCATTTGGATGAAGCAGTGTATATCGGGAAAGACAAAAGAGGAGAGAAGGCACTACTATTTCCAAGTTCTCCAAGCCCTGAAAAGCTATACTATGAAAAATCTAACAGGCAAAACTCCCCCTGCAACAAGTAACAAACAAAAAAACCACCCCAAACCAAACCCAAACTAAACCACATCAAAACCAAACACGAAAGCTGATGGTCTCATCTATCGCTATGATTTCCTGGTGCTCGTCCATAAAAGGCCCGTGAAGATTGAAGAGTGATATGTGACCACTTGGGGCTGCAGGAAGTGGGCAGGGACCATGTGAGGTCCACATGCCAGAGGCTCATTTTACAAGGTGAGGATATACAAACTGCCCAGCTGTGGATCATGAGTGACACACAGTGGAGAGACCTGTGAGCAGAGAGGGGATGAAAGGTAGAGAGCAGCTAAAAAACCCCCCAGTGCCACGCTGCATGCAGAACTTGAGAAAAACCATGCTGTGAAGCTGCAGAACCACAACTCAGCCATGCCCTCACCCTACAGTGCTTTCATGAAACGCACTGTAAACAAGGGGGAGGGAAAGAGAAGGGAAAGAAAACCCAACACCTTTCTCAAGAGAAATATACCTGAGAAAAAGCAATATAGCAAAACAGAAGCTCCTCTCTTCAGCCTACAGCTGAACACAAGACAAGCTGGAGGAAAAAATCCTTGCTTTTCATGCTCCCCAAACAGCAGTAAGCACACATCTCCTTCCAATTTTCAGTCCTTGAACCAACATTTGCTATTAACTCCTCCCTTACCACAGTGAGTTTGTGAAGGTCCTTCCTGGCCAACAGCATCCTTGGTACTCTGCTGTGCTAATTCAAGATGGTTAGTCCTTAAAAAGTTGTAGTGTATCCAGCTGTGTGCGGAAAAAACTGGAAACTAGTTTACCTCCAAACACCTCTTGTATTGGATTTTCTGTGGCCAGGTTTTGGTAGCAGCAGGGGGGCCTTAGGAGACGTTTCTGTGAAAAACTGCTGGAAGCTTCCCCCATGTCTGGCAGAACCAATGCCAGCCGGCTCCAGGATGGACCCACTGCTGGCCAAAGGCCAGGCCAATCAGAAGGGACAATAACATCCCTGTGATAAAATATTTAAGAAGGAAGGAAAAAAGGTAGGGATAGATGAAGATGGCCACTGGAGAAGAGCAGTCAGAACATGTGAACAACAATACAGACACCCAGGTCAGCGCAGGAGGGGGAGAAGGTGCCTCAGGAGCCAAAGCTGAGGTTTCCCTGAAGTCTGTGGTGAAACCGTGGGGGAGCAGCTGTGCCCCTGCAGCCCACAGAAGACCACAGGAGTGCAGAGATCCACCTGCAGACCGTGGAGGAGCCCATGCCAGAGCAGGTGGATGCTGGAAGAAGGCTGAGACTCCGTGGGAGGCCCACATTGGAGCAGGGTCCTGACAGGGACCTGCTGATCCATAGGGAGAGGTGCCCATGATGGAGCAGGATTTCCCGGTAGGACTTGTGACCTGTGGGGGACCCATGCTGGAGCAGCCTGTGCGTGAAGGTCTGCACCTTATGAAGAAGTGATCCGTGTGGGAGCAATTTCTGAAGAACTGTTGTCCATGGGATGGACTCTTACTGGAGCAGTTTGTGGAGGACTGACTCCTATGGGAGGGACTCACACTAGAAAAGTTTGTGAAGAACTGCCTCCCATGGGAGGGACCTCATGGGAAGCAGAGGAAGGACTCCTCTCTCTGAGCAGAGGCAGAAACAACTGACTGTAATGCCCATTCCCTCTCTCTCTGCACCGGTGGTGGGGGGAGGAGGTAGAACTTGGAAGGAGTTTTTAAGTGAGGGGAAGGTGTCTTTAAGATTTATTTTGTTTCTCATTCTTAAGCTCTGATCCTGTGAGTAATAAATTCAATTAATATTCCCCTTTGGAGTCTGTTTTGTCCATGACAGTGATCAGTAAGGGATCTCTCATCAAGGACATCAAGGACAAGGTACTTGTNAACAAACAAAAAAACCACCCCAAACCAAACCCAAACTAAACCACATCAAAACCAAACACGAAAGCTGATGGTCTCATCTATCGCTATGATTTCCTGGTGCTCGTCCATAAAAGGCCCGTGAAGATTGAAGAGTGATATGTGACCACTTGGGGCTGCAGGAAGTGGGCAGGGACCATGTGAGGTCCACATGCCAGAGGCTCATTTTACAAGGTGAGGATATACAAACTGCCCAGCTGTGGATCATGAGTGACACACAGTGGAGAGACCTGTGAGCAGAGAGGGGATGAAAGGTAGAGAGCAGCTAAAAAACCCCCCAGTGCCACGCTGCATGCAGAACTTGAGAAAAACCATGCTGTGAAGCTGCAGAACCACAACTCAGCCATGCCCTCACCCTACAGTGCTTTCATGAAACGCACTGTAAACAAGGGGGAGGGAAAGAGAAGGGAAAGAAAACCCAACACCTTTCTCAAGAGAAATATACCTGAGAAAAAGCAATATAGCAAAACAGAAGCTCCTCTCTTCAGCCTACAGCTGAACACAAGACAAGCTGGAGGAAAAAATCCTTGCTTTTCATGCTCCCCAAACAGCAGTAAGCACACATCTCCTTCCAATTTTCAGTCCTTGAACCAACATTTGCTATTAACTCCTCCCTTACCACAGTGAGTTTGTGAAGGTCCTTCCTGGCCAACAGCATCCTTGGTACTCTGCTGTGCTAATTCAAGATGGTTAGTCCTTAAAAAGTTGTAGTGTATCCAGCTGTGTGCGGAAAAAACTGGAAACTAGTTTACCTCCAAACACCTCTTGTATTGGATTTTCTGTGGCCAGGTTTTGGTAGCAGCAGGGGGGCCTTAGGAGACGTTTCTGTGAAAAACTGCTGGAAGCTTCCCCCATGTCTGGCAGAACCAATGCCAGCCGGCTCCAGGATGGACCCACTGCTGGCCAAAGGCCAGGCCAATCAGAAGGGACAATAACATCCCTGTGATAAAATATTTAAGAAGGAAGGAAAAAAGGTAGGGATAGATGAAGATGGCCACTGGAGAAGAGCAGTCAGAACATGTGAACAACAATACAGACACCCAGGTCAGCGCAGGAGGGGGAGAAGGTGCCTCAGGAGCCAAAGCTGAGGTTTCCCTGAAGTCTGTGGTGAAACCGTGGGGGAGCAGCTGTGCCCCTGCAGCCCACAGAAGACCACAGGAGTGCAGAGATCCACCTGCAGACCGTGGAGGAGCCCATGCCAGAGCAGGTGGATGCTGGAAGAAGGCTGAGACTCCGTGGGAGGCCCACATTGGAGCAGGGTCCTGACAGGGACCTGCTGATCCATAGGGAGAGGTGCCCATGATGGAGCAGGATTTCCCGGTAGGACTTGTGACCTGTGGGGGACCCATGCTGGAGCAGCCTGTGCGTGAAGGTCTGCACCTTATGAAGAAGTGATCCGTGTGGGAGCAATTTCTGAAGAACTGTTGTCCATGGGATGGACTCTTACTGGAGCAGTTTGTGGAGGACTGACTCCTATGGGAGGGACTCACACTAGAAAAGTTTGTGAAGAACTGCCTCCCATGGGAGGGACCTCATGGGAAGCAGAGGAAGGACTCCTCTCTCTGAGCAGAGGCAGAAACAACTGACTGTAATGCCCATTCCCTCTCTCTCTGCACCGGTGGTGGGGGGAGGAGGTAGAACTTGGAAGGAGTTTTTAAGTGAGGGGAAGGTGTCTTTAAGATTTATTTTGTTTCTCATTCTTAAGCTCTGATCCTGTGAGTAATAAATTCAATTAATATTCCCCTTTGGAGTCTGTTTTGTCCATGACAGTGATCAGTAAGGGATCTCTCATCAAGGACATCAAGGACAAGGTACTTGTCTCAACTCATGANCTTGTATTGGATTTTCTGTGGCCAGGTTTTGGTAGCAGCAGGGGGGCCTTAGGAGACGTTTCTGTGAAAAACTGCTGGAAGCTTCCCCCATGTCTGGCAGAACCAATGCCAGCCGGCTCCAGGATGGACCCACTGCTGGCCAAAGGCCAGGCCAATCAGAAGGGACAATAACATCCCTGTGATAAAATATTTAAGAAGGAAGGAAAAAAGGTAGGGATAGATGAAGATGGCCACTGGAGAAGAGCAGTCAGAACATGTGAACAACAATACAGACACCCAGGTCAGCGCAGGAGGGGGAGAAGGTGCCTCAGGAGCCAAAGCTGAGGTTTCCCTGAAGTCTGTGGTGAAACCGTGGGGGAGCAGCTGTGCCCCTGCAGCCCACAGAAGACCACAGGAGTGCAGAGATCCACCTGCAGACCGTGGAGGAGCCCATGCCAGAGCAGGTGGATGCTGGAAGAAGGCTGAGACTCCGTGGGAGGCCCACATTGGAGCAGGGTCCTGACAGGGACCTGCTGATCCATAGGGAGAGGTGCCCATGATGGAGCAGGATTTCCCGGTAGGACTTGTGACCTGTGGGGGACCCATGCTGGAGCAGCCTGTGCGTGAAGGTCTGCACCTTATGAAGAAGTGATCCGTGTGGGAGCAATTTCTGAAGAACTGTTGTCCATGGGATGGACTCTTACTGGAGCAGTTTGTGGAGGACTGACTCCTATGGGAGGGACTCACACTAGAAAAGTTTGTGAAGAACTGCCTCCCATGGGAGGGACCTCATGGGAAGCAGAGGAAGGACTCCTCTCTCTGAGCAGAGGCAGAAACAACTGACTGTAATGCCCATTCCCTCTCTCTCTGCACCGGTGGTGGGGGGAGGAGGTAGAACTTGGAAGGAGTTTTTAAGTGAGGGGAAGGTGTCTTTAAGATTTATTTTGTTTCTCATTCTTAAGCTCTGATCCTGTGAGTAATAAATTCAATTAATATTCCCCTTTGGAGTCTGTTTTGTCCATGACAGTGATCAGTAAGGGATCTCTCATCAAGGACATCAAGGACAAGGTACTTGTCTCAACTCATGACTGCCTATTTGCAGAGGGGAGTGAGAGATTGGCTTTAGTGGGTCTCTGGCATCCCGCCAGGGTCAAACCACTACATCTCTTCACAGATTTTTCTAGTTTCCACAGATTGTTTTCTAGTAATCTGAACTGATGTGCAGAAAATCTGATTTTCTAATTGTGTGATGAGGCTTTTCCTAGTTTGTGAGCCAAGTTACTAAAACTACCGTCTTGCCTCTTATGTTCTTTCCTTTTGTGCAAATAATCAGGCTGCTTTTACTTTACTGCAGAGCAGTAAGGACAAGGCAGGGTAGGTTTAAGGAGTTAGTCAGAGTACAGATGCATTTTTCACAGCCAAGGCAGGTGGTTTTGTCATCTGGAGGAGTGTATATCTGCTGCTGCTTATGTGCCTGGCAGGCACAGTGCCTCACCCATCCTGGTTCTGACCTTCTGCATTGCAGCTGTCTGGAAACATCTCATACTTGCCATCTCCCCATGGATCTGCAGCAAATTTCCCCCTTCATTATGAACCCTCCCCTTTTCTTTTAGAATAGCAGAGGTTGTGAGATAGATTTTGCCTTATTTGATCAGTGTTAGTTTTATTTTATTTGCACAATAGCTCCTTCAAAATCAGTGATTTGTATCATGAGCTCCAGATAAGTAGAGACATAATTACTTGTTGCAAAACCAGGATTTTTGCAAATGAAGGCTTAGAGATTAAATGTAGGTCATATTTTCGTGGAGGCTTTTATATAAATAACTGAAAAATTTTATTAATAGGTGCTTAATAGATTGCCTTAGTGACTCGTAGTCAATTTTTAAGGACTCCAAAGGTCAGTGAATCATCTCTAGCCATTAGTTATTTCAGAGTTACTTGAAATCCTTCATGACACATATTAAGCATGAAACATTTGAAATCTTTCATTAGCCTGTAATAAATCTTTTCCAGTGTAACTTCCATTGGAGTTATGACTGAAGTTGTTCTGCAGTGTTTAGTGCCCTTCCTGTCTGGAGAGATATTTAGAGAGTTCTTTACAACAGATCTATGCCAGAATGGCATAGAATAAAGTGACTTGCCTTTCCTGTAATCTTCTCCAAGATAGAACTTCAGATTTCAGAAACTGAAGAGTGACTCTGATGGGGCTGTGCTGATCAATAGGAATTGTGGCTCTAGCTCTGCAGCAGCTTCTCATTAAAAGTAATAGGGTTATTAGCAAACCTGCTAATGATTTCTTATAGTTTTAATTTCAAGGCATGTGACTGTAAGGAGTAACTTAGTATGAGGTAATTTTATTTTTTCTCTTCTTTAGAGTCACTTTGGGAACTATTTTTCATCTTTGCATATGGTTGAACCACTGCAACATGATAAAATTCCCATACCAGTTCTCTGCTCAGAAAATTTATTTCTGACTGGAGGGCCTCTGTAACTAGCCAAAAATTAATTCCAGAACAGTTTCATGGAAAACAGTTGCCAGCTCAAACAGTTTTGATTAGTTTACCAGATTGCTGATAGGAAGTGGGCTGGAAATAGTCTTGAATGAATTGTATGAAGTAATCCTCAGACTTTCCCTATTATTTGAACAGTTGCTATATGCACACAGCTACTGATCTTCCGTCTACAACTACAGGATTGACTCCACACCTGCAATGGAGGCAAGGTGGGACTCCTTGACAGGTCACAGTTAACTATTCTTCCAGTCCCATTAAAACCAATACAACCAGCTGTCACAGACTGTCAAATGAATCTGATTAATTGCAGATACTTATATTACCATTTATACAGTTATTTTTTTGTCTGCTGCAGCATCTTTGTTGCACACAAACAAAATGAACAGGACACAGTGGGGAAAAAATTACCATCACATTGCTGAAATACCTGTCTTCCAGTGGCAGAAGGAGGCCTGTTAATGCGAGCAGCCCAAAATACTGGTATTTTACAGTACAGTTCACATGCATATGGTGCTTTGTGCAGTTTCCTCAGAAGCATATGTTTTTATTCACTTTAAGATAATTTAGAGGGCAGATTATTTGCCTGTTCTGAACACAGACCTAAGGTATGCAATGTCACTGGATTTCCATATTCCCATTTCACCACAGAGACACAAGAGCTGTGGATGAAGAGATCCTTCTATGCCAACACACAAGGTTGGGTCTGTTTCTCCAAGGTCCACAGTCATTATTATGCTGGGGCATAATAACCCTAACCCCAAGCAGACAGTCTGTTTGTAAAGTGTTTTAGGGTCCTCTGGGGTACAAAGACTTCTCAGTGGAAGATGGTAATATTTTCTACTTGCTGCATTGATGTTTCTTTTTATCTCTCAGGTGGTTCAGGACAGATGTCTGCCTGCCTTTCCTCCTCTTATATCTGCTGGAAGCTCAGATTTCAGTTGGGTTCACAAGCACTTCCTGGTCACTGGAATTTGGGTTGTGTCAGCATTAAAAAAAAAAAAGTTAAAAGCTATTTCCATCCTGCAGTAGTGATGAATGATACTCTAAACAAACAAAAATTCTTCGTACTGGTTTTGCTCTTTTTTTCAATTGTAGTGGAATTTCAGCACCAATTTCAGAGACATCTCTGAAATCATGAGGAATTTGTTTTAAACAACTGTATGAGAGAGATATTTGCCTGTGTTCAAACAGTGTGCACACTGGATTGGAATATCTGAAGCAATAGTTCTCAAATGACTTTGTAGTGACACCACTGCTTGGATCATACACAGAGAAAATCCTCCATATATGTGGGCTCTGCTTTCAATTTCCATTTCCACTTTACAGGTTCCCCACACTTCCTTTTTCCCAAAATTTTCCCTTCCTGCTGTTAACACCTCTCCATACTGTAAATGTCATAATGACGTCCCTTTCCCAGAGTCACCATCCAGTTCATTTTTATTCTTACCACATCAACTACAAGTGCTCATTCACAAAATAATAGGAAATGCAGTCAGCACTCCTGACATGTCAGTACTAATGTATGATGGATCATTCCTGGGAAGACTTCCAGCAGCCCGTTCTCATTCAACTGTGTAATTCCTGTTTACTCTGTCAGAGATTGCTGTTTTTACTTCAGAGTTTGATGAGAGCAAGTTGTCACAGAGCAGCCCTGGATCCTCAGCTCTCCTGATGCACCTTGAGATAGGGAAAGCACTTTTTGGTATTTGTGAGGGCTGGTGATATATTGGGACCTGCCTTCTAACTCCCAGAAATAATACTCGGAGTTCAGAAATTGTAGATATTTGTTAAAGACATTCTATTTTCATGTCTGGAGCTGTGAGCATTCTTCCATCTGATTAAGTTCATCCCTTTGGCCAATAAAGCATATGCCAAAAGCATCCTTCAGCCAGTCTTCTGTACATTCCCTAAGCTTTCCATACCTTTCCATGACCTTTGTTTATAATAAACATTACGACACTGGCAAAGATTTTTGCACAAGGGAGTGACTTGTCCTCAGCAGATGTACAAACTTTGGAAACACCTCCTGAGAACAAGCCACAACACAGTCAAACTGGAGGTGAAGAAGGAACTTCTATGCCAAACATTATCCCTGTATTTCTGGTTGTTCTTCTGTTTACTTTATTTTTGGACACCAACTTGTTTGTTGAAAAATAAATACTCTAAAGAAAAACACTGTATACCAGTGTAAAATTTAATGTAGCTGATTTTCTGACTGTGTAGCAGGTAAAAAGGGTGAATATCAAACTAAATGGTGATTAGTGTAGTCCTCAGGCCTTTCCTTTGATTTCTAGAAGAACAATGGATAGTGAAACACTTCTGAAAAAGATGAAAAGTAAATGAATTTCAGTAGTTAGCTTCCAGGAAAACAAATTTTTAAATGTCACAACATTTAAAAACGATTGCAGGAAAAGTAGGTTGCTCTACTTTGAAACATACCTTTGAAAATGTTGACAATGCCTCTGACTCTTTCCAAGGGTGCTATCATGTTTCTGGGTCTCCAAACATTCACGTTTGCTTCCCCAGAGAGGATAATATACCAGAGAACAGGCATTACCCCCACTACATGTAGATGACTACCTGATTTCAGAACTCCACTTTTTTGACAACCAGAACATTTACATACTCCTGACTCCAAAAAGTCTCCAAAACATGTATGCCATGAATGGCTCACAATTTGCAGTGACAGTTCTGTAGGAATTCGTGAAGTAGGGTGGGAATGTTTCTCTAAAACACATTTGCAGTGTTGTTTTAGGATCCTGATTAGCTGTGAACAAGATGAAACTTCCCACCATCATTAGCACTAATTCTATCTAAAATAATGCAGAAAGCTTTTCTTTGGAAATCTCAGCCACTGCATCAGTAGGATTTCAAGCTACAAACTTCCTCTTCACCTTTAAAAAAAAAAGCCTGAAAGTGAAAGTATTATGAGGATAATTATTAGGACAGTAGGAAATCCAGGTTCCAGGCCAATGATCACCCATCTGTTAGCAATGACCCGCAGCCATGCTTATAGCCTTGTACACCTTGATCACTTGCTGTCACAGAGGTAGCTCAGAGACATAATACCAGTCCTTGGGGAACTCTATCCTTGTCCTGAATATTAGTATGGACCTTAGTGTTTGTTTCTATTTTCATGAGTTTTCAGAGATTACATCAAAGAAAGATTTAACTCCCGGTTGAAAAAGAGGAGAAGCAGCGCCCAGGCTTTGATCTTGGTTTAGCAGACATACATCTGGAGTTGATTTTCTGATTGCAATATGATCGTCTGGCATTTACAGAGAAATGAGACAAGATAATAACTGTATGGAAGACAGTAATATCACTTTCCATATTCTGTCTTTTGTGGTTCTCTAAAACGTTTAAAAGATCTATTTTAGTAAGAATTTAAACCTGTGACAATTGGTTTTTCCAGGGTATGCCATCTGCAAAACTGTGCAATCAAGTTAATGATCTTATTACAGAAGTAGTTCCCACCAGTGCATTGAACATTGCAGCAAACCTGACGCAGACTTCACGAAAGAGAAATGCTGTTTCCTTCCTAAGAATGGTCACTGGCCTGTCTCATGAGCATCTGTTTGTTCTAATGGAGACATGCTCTTATAAAGTGGACACAAATTGTTGGAATTGTGCATTACAGTTAAACCCCTGTGTGGCACCTTCTTTTCTGCCTCCAAGGAGATGTCCAAGGACTTAGTGGGTATTGGGATCCTGAGCATTCTGAACATCCCATACAGAGGCATGGTGCTAGGCAGTGTGGGAAGCTCTGTGCTGGCTTCAGCCCCTGGGGCCACTGGTAAGACTCATGCTTCCCTCTACAGCAAGGATGTTCCCACTCAAATGTCTCTGAAGTCAGCAGGACTTTTCTTCCATGATCTTTAGTGGCCTGGGAGAAGACAAGAGGCCCCTGAACTCAATCATCTTGCAAAACAACTTAAATGAGAAGCCTTCATGTGCCCTGAGACCATTAGAACTCCACATCTTCAGTTACGCTAGAAGGAAACCCCTTCCAATAGCACTAACCTTGTCTCTCTAGGATGCCCCATTCCCATTCAGTTATGTTTGCACTTTAAGGGGAAAATCCATTCTGTCTTTGTCTCTACAAAGACACCTGAGCACTCTGCCGTGAGGCTGATTTCAAGCAGCTGTATTATCTTCTTCCTTGTAGCTTGATTGTTACAACAAAATTCAACAGGATAATGTCAGGTTGACTGATTCAGCAAAATACAGCTGTGGCCTTGGCTTTGGCTGTGGTGAGGGAAGCAAGGAACATATTTCCAGCTGTCACAAAAGGGAGGAAAGATACAAATCCAACTGAACTCAACACAACAGGAAACAGAGGGCGTGGCAGCTGGATGGCTTGGGCTCCATCCTGCACAAAGGATGATGGAAATAAGCACCAGTGAGCTTGCAGGTGGCCCACACAGGGTCAGTTCAACATTGTCACCAGAGCCCTTCTCTTCCCTGAATCAGATATTTCATCTATGTATTTAGGAATGAAAATCCTTAGCTGCCCCTGGGGAATTACCATGTTTGAAAAGATTGTAAACCCAGGAGAGAAAACCAGGGAAAATTCAGGTCCTGTTTTTTTCATAAGGTATTGCAGATTCATGCTCCCATCCAAGAGCCATCTAACCTGATAGTGAGTTTGATGCTGTAGATTCCAGCCAAGAACCTCCATCATGGATCTCTTGTTAACTTAGTCTGCTCCAACAAATGCTCTGTGTTTTAGTCATATTTTGAAACTGAATGGCTCTGCTCCCTGTTTTCCAGGCAAAGTCCATTCCCTCGTCTCTCCTCCCAAGCACCACAGGCTCCCCTTTAACAGTATGCCAGGCCCATATGGTCCCACCAATTTTCCATAACCCTCTGCAGCAGCTGTAAGAGTCTGGGTTTGCTTAAATGACACAATCACTGATTAACTCAAGCCTTCTGTGTTTTCAGGAAACATAGCTGTTTCCTGATGGACACTACTTCAATATCTTAGTTTTCAGCAGGTCCTTTGACCGCTTCCTCATCTGCAGTCCTGCAGAAAATCAAGCCTTACAGCCCATCAGTTTTCTGGATGTGGTTCAGCAAAATTTAACCACAAGCAGTTTTTCACCTTTATATTTAATAACTCACTTTAACCTTTCTTTTTTTCTCAATTTCTCCTCTTAGTTTATAGTCATAGAACATATATTTTGCTTTCTCTCTTCATTACTACTTTTTGGTGTCCAAAAAACTTATGTAATTTCCTCTTTCCTGCCCAAACTTTTCTTGAAGAATGAGGTAAATAAATTACTAACCAGCTCATGCCTGAGTTGACAGTGAGACAGCTGAGTGAGTGAGTTGTTTAATTGACTGACACTTGAGTCCTGATCCAAAAATGGTCTCATTTGCTGGTGTAAATGCATTCCCATGAACATGTTCATTAGTTGCTCTGGATTCTGCAAAATCTCATTACAAAGAGGTATTTTCTATAATGTGGAATACATGGTGGAAAGGTAGCAGAGGGCATATGCCTCCTTTTTGAAATGGAAAACTTAGATCCTGAGGGCTGGTTATCTAGTTGTATATAACCTGTGTCAGAGCCAGACATAATTTCTATCTCTGGAGTCTTTGCACAGTATTTTATTCAGATGGTTGTATTTTCTAATATTTTTTCTTCCAATTTATGTATGTATTTATATATTTATTATTTTTACTTGCATTTGTTGACTATGTCCAGTATCTCTGAGTAACAGGCAGGACCAGAAAGGACTGCTGCATTGTATCATGTGATAGCCTTGTGTACAGGCACTGAGCCCCAGAGAGAGGCATGCACCAGGACTGCAGCCACAGCCTTTCAGTACAGTGCTTCACTGCTGGCTGTGAGGGTGAATCCAACTGCGAATGGGCTGGGCATGGTTACAGAAGGAGGAGGCAGAAGCCCACCCACACTGGCGGTGTGATTGCAAAGGCTCATGCAGCTTTATAGATGAACAATTCTTTGATGAATGACTGGATCTGCTTTGCTTTTTATTGTATGCTTGACTTACACACAGTGTTAACTAGTGAAATCACGGATTTCTTTATCAAAATCACAGGTATGCCCTTGTTAGTTCATTGCAAACAACATGGCTTCATAGTAAGTTTATACACTGTGCAATTTTTTTCCGCTCTTAATGGAAAACACACTGTTTTGTTTGGACCTTGTCCAGACTTTTCAGTTATGGAGTTACTCACTGAAGGTGAAGCATGTGGAAGGTTGCTTTAAGGAACATTACTAGCAAAGCCACTTACTCTGAACATTGGCTGCTCTTTTACTTTATTTGGATGAAGGGCAGTATTTTCAAAAGTGTCTGAGCTACTTAGGAGTCCATGGCCTACACCAGAAAAAATTCACTGGTGCATGCTAGACTGGATATGGTGTTTTTCCTTCAATGGTTGCACCTTCAGACAGTAATACAAAACACTGGAACAAAGGTGCCTTTTATTAGTGCAGTTTCTTTTAGTTCCCGAACCAGATTAACCTGGACTAGCACAAATATCTTGACATAAACTGAGTCATCTCTCTTACATCCAACTTAGCAAAATGAATGCAGTCACTTTTGTGATTTAGGGCATTTGTGAAGAAAAGTCTTACTGATTTTCAGCCAAATTATTCTAACAAACCTTTATGCTCCTTTGGCTATGCAAATGCTTTGGGGAAATGTGAGCCTTGTAAGTAAAGGAACAGAGCACTAACATTAAGTGAAAAAGCATCAACTGTGTTCACTGAACACAAGTAGAAAAAGCAAGAACTTGAATTTTGCGTAGAAGACTTACATGTTTTTTCTTAAACCACTGCCTGGTGTCTGCTCGCTAATAAAACAACTAGCTTGGCTACAGCTGTGCTGCAAGAAACTTTCAAAATGCTATTCAGATGCTGGAGAAAAAGAAATGTGCAGGATACATGCATCCTGCTGGTAGTATCTGCTGCGGAATGGATTCCGCTGCCACAGCTCAAACTTCCAGCTGATGCCGTAAGGGGGATGCTTAATATTTGGGATTTCACTATAGATAGGTAGCTGAGTAACTTAGAAGGTAGCTGAGTAACTTAGAATATTAAGGGCAGAAAACGGCCTGTCCTTCACATGTTTGCATTCTTCTGTATAGATAAAGAGGTAGCTAGACCAAAACATAAGAACCTGGGGGGAACTAACAGGGGATTGGAATAGGTAATAAGATTCCATTTGGTTGGACGTTTTGGGGGCATAGTAGTAAGATGGGGTTTAGTTGGCTAAGGTATAATGGGTGGGCACTAGAGGTTATAAAATTGGAGAGATTGTTATGAATTTCCTCTTTGGATCACCGGACATCATCAGTAAAGCTGTTCTCTCCCTTCGCTGCAAGTCCTGTCTCACTTCTTATCTCGGCTGGGCCAAAGGTCTAACGGCAACACAGCCAGGCAATGCACTCTAGACATGTCCATTGATGGAGAACTACTGGAGAGGCAGAGGGGCCATCCAGCTGCTCTTTTTTCCACTCTTCTAGGAGAACCCTCCCATATTGTCAAAGCCATATATGATATTTGACACATCCTTTTTGACTGAATTATAGCCATGGAGCACAATTTAAGGACAATGCAGAGAAGCCCATCCTGAGTTCATTGTGACGCTCATTGTGATGACTCCTGACAAGAAGTCTTGTTCCAGACAAAATTTATAACCTTGCTCTCTGGGCCAGGTCTGCAATTCTTAAAATCCAATTTATGAGTTCATTATAACCATATGATTCCTTTAATCACAATTTAGTGGTGTTCTGCTGGATCCCCACAGAAGTTTTTCCTCTTTGTAAAGTGCTAAAGGCAGGGAAAAGTGTAGTCCAGCCTGGCTCAATTTCACAAAACTACTAGCAAACATTTGTTGCCATGTCCCTCTTGCAACATGGCCCTGTGGCTCACATGTGGCTGCTCATACTGGCACAGCTGCCCACCTTGGCTGGCTTCACATCCCAGAAAGAGCTCCTCCTCCCCTCCATAGTCTCTTTGGTCCCTGCTGTCCTTTCCACCACAACAGCCATGGCAGGGCACAAATTGTGAGGGTGAACAAAACCTCTCTAATGTTCCCTTCCCTGAGCTTAGAGGGTGAAGGTAAGGTTCAGAAGCTGTCAGTTTTCAAGGACAGTTAGCCTTCCATAGCAGCCAGGTTAACATGATTCACTCAAAAAAGGAAGCTTTCATCTATGGAAGGCAATTAAAAAATTTCTCCCTTAATTTCTCTCTTTAGCACTGCTTTGTGCTTTTCCAGGATTTTTTCCACACTTACATAGATTCATCTTATGTTTGGCTTAGAAAAAAATAATGCTGCCCAATGTTTGTCAGTTTTATAAGCAGAAATATAAAATAGAAATCAAAAAATACCCCCTTTAAACACACCCTTTAAAGTGCAAGTCTTCTAATTCTCCCAGTATTCATGGAGTTTGTCTAAGCAAAATCATTACCTGTGCCACAATTGTGTTTTATGTGTGTACTTAGAATAAGTCATTAAACGCATCTGATGCTCTCAGACCAGAAAACAGGCATCACAACACAAGACTATGCCCGTGCCTAGCTTACAAGAAAGGGCCACAGTTCCTGCTTTACTTTCCTGTGCATTCCCTCTGGAAGACCTGGCATGAATGGCTTGTTCTCTTAAGCATGTGGAATAAAAACTGGTTTTCCACTGCACAGAAAACATGCACTCTTTTTATTTCTTCCTCCCCACAACTCCTAGTTATGTTTTCGAGGAATGAATCCACAAGGAAGACTGGTGCTTCAGAACCAAGCACACCTGCCATTTCCAGCAAAGATCCCCCAGTGTCATAGGTCTATGCCAGCTTCATGTGGTCATGACCAGATGCTCCAGCATGGCCACCCCTTCCTTGCCACAAGGCTGCCCTCCATTGCAGGTGTTTCTGAATAGCTATTAGCCCATCTGGCTCAGCCCTCCCAGGCAGCACCTGAGGTCTCAGAGTGACCTTTGCTTCCTCAAAACCTGGAAGATGTCTCCCTCCTGAACTAAGAAGACATGTACATGCCAGGTTGCTGTTTCACAGACTAGTGTCATCACTATTCCTGCCTGCGAGCAAAAGATCCTTTGGCCAAACAATCCAAAAAGTCTCAGTTTGCTGCTGGACCACTGTGTGCAAGGTATTTTATATCCCCAGAGGGATGTCCCCACCCACCAGGTAATTGAGGTAAAATAAGTAATGTGGGAAGAAGAGCAACAAGTAAAAGTAATGCCAAGAACCAGACTTCTGCAGATCTCCACAGGAAAACAATTTCATCCTTCACTTCCTCAAGCATGGGCTGGGAACTTCCTCCTCCTTCCCACTGTGTTGGCCACATCCAAAATGAGTGCCAGGGTTGGAGCACAGAAGCCCACAGGGTATTGCTGACAGCAGTAGGTCGGTGCAAGTATGACCTGGCAAGACCTGAACCAATCCTGAGCCTGAGAAGGAGACAGGCCGTCTATCTCCTTCTGCCCCTGTACCTGTCCATGTTGCGCATTTGTCGTCCCACTACTGTTGCCACTGACAGGGACACAGATGGGAGTGTATCTTCAAAGAGCAGGAGAAAGGAGAGATGATCTGAAGACTAAGCAACAGCTCACCCCTAAGTATGTTCATGCAAAGATATAGAAATGATGTTTCAAAAATAAAAGGTCAGTCACCTTTTTCAAACCTTTAACCCAGCCTAACTCAGGAAAGTCTGTGTCTCTGATGTGTCTCTTAAAGAAACACCACAGTGGCAGCCAGCTTGCCTGCAGCATATTGGATTAGCCGTAGGGACACATATATAAGTTACTGACATTTCCTCTGACACAAGAATTCCTAAACAAAATAGTTGTCACTTGCTGGCATCTAGTTGTGGCTAAAAATCAGACCTCCCTGTGAGCAAAGAGGAGAGGGGTCTGGAAGGCTGTAGCAGCTGGACTAGCTCAAACTAGGCACATTTTTGAGTACTTCCCTAGAACTAAGGAGTGTTTACATATTTTGAAAAAGCATGATTGCAAAGAGACACTTGAGGACAAGAAGAATGTACAAACTTCAAAATCTGTGGCAGAATAAGCAGTAAAATACCCAGATATCATGAACTTCAGAAAACCAGAGAAGCAAAAAAAGCACCAACCTGTATCAATCCTTGAAGCATCCTTCAAGTCTTTGAAAGGTAAAACACTATTTATATAGAAAAGGTTTAATTTTGTGCTGAGTGTGGGTGGTAAATGGGAAGGCTTCTCCTTGTTTCAACTGGCTTTTTGATCTCTTAATAAATTAAATAACCTAAACCAACAAAGTCTTCCATCGGACAAAAAAAAAAAAAAAAAAAAAAAAAAAAAAAAAAAAAAAGACAAGAAAATAAGAAAAAAGTAATGTCATGGAAAGAGCATTATTTTACTCTAGTAAAAAAAACCTCAACCCAAATTTTTTCCCTTAACTTACCAGAATGCCTTTGAAAGGATCATAAACCAAACCCTGCAGAGAAGGCAGGGGTGTCTTTTCTGTGTTGTTCCTTCCTCCCTTGCTGTTCTCTACATATTATGTTTATTTCCCTTACAATCACTGAATTAAAACATCTTTCAGATCATCGACTGTCACAATTAACCTAGCACTGTCAAGCCCACTAGTAATCCACATCCCTAAGTGTCACATTTATACATCTTTTAAATATTTCCAGGGATACTGACATCCATCAGACATCATTGATAAAGATACTAAATTCAATTGGCTCCAATACTGTGCTCTGTGAACACCACTTCTGTCCATTCCCACCTTGTCCCTCCCGGAATTACAAAGGAACTGAATCTGTGGTGTAAAGCACGTGGCCTTTATCTTGCAGCTTGACAAAAAGATCGTTTAGGCTTCGTGGAGGAGGCACAGAGAAAAGCAACATAAATGAGGAACTGGAAGGACTCTGAGGGATGACAAGAATGTTCAGCAAGGGGCTAAACATGAAAGGACCAGAGAAGAGAGCAGCAGATCTGCAACTATGTGAAGTCTAAGCAGTTAAGAGGAGAAAGGCTTTAGACTGACTTGCATCTGCTACTACAGGTCATGGCAGCAGGCCTGTTCACCCAGACACATCTGGCCTGAAGGGATGTTGGCAGGATGAGAGCACTGGCCCATGAAACGCAGGGAAGCGCACTACAGGCTCTGTGCATTGTGATCTCTAATGTGCTGGTTCTCTGGTCTCAGATGTCCAGCTCTGTGAGCTGCCTACTGAGAGCTGAGGCTGTGTCCTGTGTCACTGCACATGTTGTGTATTTAATGTTAACAGATCGCCTATAAACGGTCTGACTTTCCCAGCAAATGGTGATCCAGGGCTTAAACAGAAAATTCCAGAGGCATTGCAGTGCATTTTCATGAGGCGTGATTTATTTAGCAATTGTGTATTTTGGCTTCCTGCTCATTATGTCCAGCACTCAAGCTCTACGGGCTACTTTACATTACACATCAGGCCATGGAAGGCCCAGCACCAGGATCTCGTGAGATGCAAAGAAGTTGAAATCTTTTTTCATTTTAGGACTTATTAATGCCCCAAGAAATGAGGAGTACTAACCTTTTCCTTTTTCTTTTTGTTGAACCAGACACTTGGCTTCTATCAGTATGTAAGTGATTGGTTTCTCTAACAAAAGGCAGGGGGTTGATGAACGCTTTACGTAAATCCTCTTGCCTTCAAACATGAAATAGCAGGAAAACAGGGTCTTAAACAAGCTACGGTCTTGCAGCATGGAAATAATACTTTTTATTTCATTTCTGCCTCCTTCCTATGGCTTTGCAGATCTGTGTGTGGACACATTAACTTCCATATACAAGCCAATCAGCTTTGACCTTCTATGGTTAAAACTGGGGACATATTGTAGGATAAATATGTCTATGCATAGCAAAAAAAAAAAAAGGAAGGTAAAGGGTGAAAGAAAAAGGAAGAAAGCAAAAAGAGAAAGGAAAGAAGAGGGAGAAGGAAAAGAAGTAGTAGATTTGTTTTCTCTGTGTAGAAGAAGTTTTCTATATAGCAGCAAGAGGAAGCCTGAGGTTAATTGGTGTAAATATGGGCTTGAAAGGAAAGAAGGTGGGCAGGGAAGAATCAGGAGCAGAACAGATAATTAAGTGATTTACTGCAAATAACCTGTCCCTTTGTCCATGTGTTTCAGCCCTCTGCTATCTCCTGGAACAGTCCTGCCTGTGTTTCAGTCACGTTGTTTGAATAATTCTCCTCCACATCCAAATTACCAGCTCTCCAAACAAAGGATATTTCTTTCACACTCTGTATTATACATGCCAAATACTTTATTGTACTAGATAAAACCTCTAAACATTTACAGTAAGTGCACTTAATACCAAAATTATTTGCCAAACCTTACTGGCTCTTTCTATACTCGTGAGTTACAAATACAGCTTTATTTAAACAGGAAAACAACTTAACAGATTCCTGAGTCTGCCACATACACTTCTGGTAATCAGAAGTTTATCACAGGCAAATTGGAACATTTCATGGAGGCTCTTGTTAAAATGTTGGCAGATATCAGTGGGTTGGATTTCCATGTACTGCAGAAGACAGCAGCACAGTTTAATACTCTTTTAGTCTGTGGTTTTCTGTTGCATTTTTTGTTTGTTTGTTTTGTGGGGTTTTTGTTTGTTGTTGCTTTTGGTTTGATTTTGTTGGTTTGTTTTTAATATCGACCTCTTTTATTCTCTTTGATAGACTTAGAAAACATTAGCTGGGTAAATAGCTTCTTGGAAAATCCTCTAAGAGAGCAAAATGGGCAATTTTTCTTGAGGCGCTGGACAGATGTGGGAGTTAATACACCTTAAGATAACTTTTTATTGGAAGTGGCCTTTCCAATCAAATGTTAAAGCCCAAGCAATTTGTCTGAAAAAATGAGATTGTAATTTTAAATCCCCTCCACACAGACATCAGAGTATAGCACAGACTGATTGATGGCTAATGGCAAGAACTGGTTGGAAAGGTCATGCAACAACAGGAAAGCCTTCAAGAGGACCAGAAAAAAAGAAAAGGTTGTATTTGGTTTATGTAACTTCTGCACTAAGTGGAAAAAAAGCCAGTCTCCCAAGGCTGACCTCTGGCAGCTCCATCCAATCTTGCAGTCATCAGGGACCCAAAACAATGGCAGGTACAATGGGGATGGGGTCTTGCCTCAGCTCAGGATGTGGATGATAGCCTAGAAAAGGCATTAGCCTGCTCTCCTTTGCATCACCTTGATTCATATTGACTGAAAAGCAGATCGTGAGTGTTTGCATCAAAGCCTCTCCATCTGGTAGTGTCCTTTCTAATTCCACCTGGGAAGAGCAATCTACTGGATGGGCTTTTATTTCTTTTACAGAAGCTGCATGGTTTTAGTCTGTTGACGTCTACAGACAAAAACCCAGGATAGCTTTACAGTAGTTAAGTATGGTATCTGGTAGCATCCTTACGGGGCAACACAGAGGTCAGAAAAAGCTACAAACCCTGCTTCAGAACCAGAGTCCATTTGAGTTTCCAATTACAGTTCTTGTGGCAACTATTTAAAAATCACTGCTACTGGTGCACTATGGACAGACAGGTGTGCTTAGCTTCAGGAATCTCTGTAAAAGCCTTTATTTAGTCTGCTCTTTCTTCTATCTGCTGAGCTTTTAGCACTTCAGTTAGAAGTCAGCTTGAAGCTACCAAGAGATCTCAGAAAACATGGACCAAAAAGGGGTTGACAAGAAAGTTAATGAGTCAAACATGCACAGAATATACATCCAAACTTTTATTTAAATGCTGTGCTTTTTTTGACCAACAGGGTCACCCAGCCTCTCTCTGTATAGAAACAGGAAATTTAAAATCTACTTAATAATCCACCAAATTCTATCTTTTCAATTAATTTTCAGAATTGTGCTGCCACGGAAAAAAAAACATGAAGTAGGAAAGCACATTTTCCTTGACCTGCAAATAACTGCATTAACCATATTCCTTTTAATACACAATTCTCCACCACAACTTCTGACACAAACACCATTACATTTGAACTTCATGAGGATTTACTTGGACCAGAGGCAGCCAGCAGCAGAAGAATTTTAATGACTGTGGAAGGATTTTTGGTATTTTAAGAAGTCTCCTAAAACTTTTGAAGAATTTGTGATAAGTAAAAATAAGTGGGGCAATTTTTTTCACTAAGTACTTTGTACCATGTTTTCACATAGCAGAAGTGAGTTCTATAACTGCACAATGAAGCTTGAAAATCTGAACAAAGAAGCAAAACTTAAAAAATCTGAGACAAAAACAAATGGCATGGGAACCATTCTGAAGGAGACAGTAAATGAATCCTATTGCAAGCTCTGTTTTTTATTCTTTCATTAGCTTGCAAAGAACCACTCAATTCACAGATCAGATTTCTCAAGGATATAGGACGACGTGTCAACAGCACAAAGCAAGAATCAAATTTTTAAAATGCAGCCAAATGCTCAGTGAGTTCCTCTAGTGTAATCAAACAAGCAATGTTTGCCTCCTGTTGCCTTTGATCTAAAGCATTGCATTCAACTTTTAGAAGAAAAGCCACCTGCTGTCAGAAGTGCTCCTGGATTAAATACCTGACAACTGAAATTTAACTGCTGCTAAGAGTTCAAAGGGTCCAGCTTCTTGAATTGTTAAGTACCTCCATGGAGAAAGGCTGATCAATGTACCTGGACAGCAACTGACATCTGTTGCAATCACAATAACAACAGAAAAGCCTCCCTGGGCATCTGTCTTCACAAGGGGCCTCTAGACCCACCCACATACCTTGAACAATTGTACCCCTGTTTTCAAATTATTCACCCATGGCTTCTCAAAAAACACCAGACTTTGAGCAGGGTAAACTAGGGTGAGTATTTGCTGCTATTTCGTAACATCATCCTCCCCAGCAGTAAAAAGGACACTTGGAAAGGAATCATCCCCTCAAAAAAAAACAAACCCACCCTAGAATGAAGTGTCTGTGATGTTCTTTTTTTGTGGGTATGTTAGAGATAGGAAAAAGTGCATTTGCTGAATCACAAGAAGAAAGGAACTTCAAGCACTCAAGAAAAGGAAATTGTTTTTCAGTCAGATGTCCCCTGTCTCTGGAGGCAGTCTTATCTTCTGCTTTCTTCTGCTTACTTGCAGTAATTCAAACATCAAGCGGACACTAAGAAAACATTATGAGTGGATTAGCAAGCAGATACTTTTAAAAGAAGTTCATACAGCCTGTTCTTCTCTTTGCTGGTATGGTTATGTGAATAAAACCGAACCAACCTGTAGATTCACTTGCTCTCAAATGCAATTAAAAAAAAAAAAAAAGCTGTTTTGTCCAAAGCAAGTGGTTATATTTAAAATCTTGGTCAACTGGCAGATAACGTTATTTATCCTCTCTGCTTACTCTACCTTCCCGTATTCACACAAAATCAGCTTGGCAGTTCAGGTAAATTTCAGTTTTACTGAAAGCAGTGCCAAAACTCCCACTTTATTCAGTGGAGGCACGTTTTGCTTACTTGATTCTCTTCCCTCCCTCAGCAAGGAACTACCTATTCCAAGCAATTTTATGCATCCTCAAAGCAAGAGATGCTAAAAACAATGGATTTTACTGGGCTGACCCTTTCCTCTCCATTTCTTCCCTGCCCAAGTGGGAGAATATTGTCCCCTAACTTACATTCCAGTATGGTACACTGAAGGATATACATCTGATTTTGTTTTGTGGTTGATTTTTTTGCGATGAGGCGAGACGTGTGTTTATTTTTTTGGGGGTTTTTTTAGGGGTAGGTTTGTTTTGTTTTTTGTTTTGTTTTTTGTTTGTTTGTTTGTTTGGTTTTTTTTCTGGTTACAGAGGCAAATTACAATGAGAAAAATTGCCCCAGGAATTTACTTCTGATATATTTACGTTGTTAGGAGAACACACAGTTTCCAAAGAAAGGTCCCAAGTTTTTATTAGCAAGATCCCATCTTTTCTCACATTCACCTCTCAAAGAGTTTCATTTAATGTCAATGGTTATTGTCAACCGACATTCATATGAGTGGCATTTCTTTCCAAAACATTCTAGTATGGAAAAATCCACCTGTTAGCTTAGCTATTTATAAATAGCCAATAGCTATTTATTGGCTATTGTCTGTAACATGGTCCAGTCATTTACAATAGATGACTACCCTGTAAAGTCTCAACTTTACAAAATCAAATTGTACCATGGATCTTAGCAGCTCAGTGCTTTTGAAGTCAAGGGTGTATCATTTAAAACATACTCTACAGATATTTCTCAGTGCAAAAATGCAAAAGATGTTTTGTTTTCAATTACAAGAAAGGTTCCACAAAAACTTGGATTTTTTTTTTTCCAAATTAAAGATGCCTATGCTTTTTGCCATGACCAAGAGAAGCATTCCAATGCTATAAATACACTTTTTTCAATCTACTAACCTAATTGTAGTCCTTTAAGAGCCTTAGGGATGTGTTCTACTTTACAAACTTGCCCACAAAAACTTGGTACCCCTCACATGTTACACATTTCATACTGCATTTCAAAGAAGAACCTTATATACATTGTGACTAAAGTACTGTTTATTTCATAATCTAAACGAACATTGGCATACAGTCTATGCTTTTCTACTTTCCTGCAGACTTTACAAAGAGCTTTTTTTCCATAATTAAAACAATCTGCATACGCACAGAACATGCATTCTCTAACGTCAGTAATGAAGGTAAGAAGAGTCATTTTCCATCATCTTCCTGTTGCCTGTGTTAGAAAAAAACACTTTTGGTTTTACTGTAGTTATGGCAGTGTGGCTAAGGATACAAAGACTAGAGTACCATTTCTACTCCCTGCACAGAAAATGTTCATTACAAGCATGCTGATGGTGATACATATTACATGTCTATTAAATGATAGGCATACTTTTATCCCCTTTACTCCCTTTTTAAAAATACTAAGTGGCTACATGTAAATGCAGTGAAGCAGGTATAAGCTTAATTAATTAGAGTTGATTCAGACTGGCACCAAGATGCAGCAAAGTCCAACAAAGTCTCAGCAAAGCTCCCCATGGGCTATCAATGACCTCAACTGCAAAGTATCTAGCCTCTACCTTTTTAAAGTAGAATTCAAAGGCCTTGCAGCCTGGCCAGTCCTGTGGACAGGGCAGTCTGCGTGGGTGTGCCAGGCTCCCTGGAAAAGATGCACTTTGTACTCCATTAGTGTTTGAGAAAATGGTGTGAGTGGGTTACCTTCCCCAGGGCCACGCACCCACCCTGCTCTGTGGCATAGCCTGCTGCTCTTTGTTGGTCACATGGCTGGCTGTGGTTTTACACCACAGAGTGGTCGTTGCTGTGGACGCCAGCCAAGATAGTGTGGTTGAGCGAGGATGCCGATCGATCCGAGCCTTCGGTGGGGCCGTTGGCGCTTTCACTGCGCTGGCAGCAGAGGATCTGCTTGAAGGTGGCGCTCATTTCCTTGTCCCGGTAGGAATAGATGATGGGGTTCATGGCGGAGTTGAACTCCGCCAGGAGCAGGAAGAATTTTTCATAGGCCAGGACATTGCACTGGGGACAGCAAACATCAAGGAGCAGCAAGACTAGTCCTGGGGTCCAGCAGATTATGAAAGCACCTAGGAAGAAAAGATTGGACAAAACACAACAAAGCCCACAAATATACTAATGTACCATTACTCGTCAAAATACCACAAGAACTAACAAGCTGGAAGCAGCAATGGCTGATTTTCTCTTTCAAAAGCATCATTCCCACACTCTTTCCTCACTGATCTTGTGAGAGGAAAGTCTTTCAAAGATCTGTGAATGGTTATGTGAAGCACATCAAAAGAGCAAGGTACGCTCCCTACATCCCATCCCCACCCACCCCACCATCTGAAACTCTGCTTGACAAATATATTTGCATTTAAAGTTGATAATGAGGAACATTTTTTCCCTTCAGTTAGAGATCTCTGACTAATCAATCTCTTGATCAGGAGAAATAATGCTGCAATTTACTTCTCAAACTAATAACAACAAAGAAAACCTTTCTTTGAAGTGCTGTGACTGAAGTATCAGTAATAGAGAAAGGGTGGTGCATGCAGCAAGTTATCAAGAAAAAGAAAGCCTGGGTCTTGTTAATCCATTTCAGCCCCATTATGTAATGTAAAGTCCTAAACATATATCCTTCTTGCACTGAAATGCCATCCTTCAACAGATCTTTTCTTAGGACTCTATTCAATCGAAATTCAGAGGCTCCTCAGCTTCAATAGTGTCAAAGTCAAAGAGCCTTACCCTGACTAAAATGCTCCTCCGCTCCTTTCTGTTTTGCAAAGCTGAGGAGAAAAAACCCAGAACAAAATTCAGAGTTCATGGCAGAAATTAAATCAAATGCCTTTATTGTGACTACCAAACTAAAGGAAGATGCTAACTCCTTGCAAGGTTAGAGGGGTTTTGAATATAAGCACTGCTGGGAAAGCCCTTGCATGTCAGAATGAAGATGGGGCTCCTGAGATTTTCCAAGCTGAGATGCCTGACTGAGGTGGAAATCAAAGCCTTACCATCAGTGAGCAGGATTAGTGCAGGCAGCACTAAGGGCTTCCCAGCACTATATAGTGGGTGCTGTTTCCAAACTGTTTCTTCTGTGATTGTGATACTTATTTGTTAACATAATGGTCCTGTTTTTATTTCAGTGATATTCTCTGCAGATCTAGCAGCTAACTAAAGTCAGTTCCCACAGCATGCAAACTTTTTGACAGGCCTGTCAAGAATGTGCCAGCTATTTACAGTTTGGGCAGTGTCAACTGTAAAGCTGTGCAGACACTTTTCTGTTTGGATAACAAACCCACACAGATAGAACAGCATTTTCTGAAGGCTTTGAAACCATGCAGGGTGTACCAGGTGACAGACACTGGGTTTTTATGTACAAAAAAGCATCTCTTAACTGAGCTTACTTGCAACTAATGGTGCCAAAGTGCCACTCTATGCTTATCACTTTGCTGACCAATAAAGCTCACCAAGGGAAAGAAGCTGGGAGGCGAACTCCCAGCTGCCAATGCAAAGCACTGAATCCTTTGACCAAATGACTTTGTTATGGTGTGGCAGCAATTTTACAGCATGGGGAAAATGAAACTCTCCCAATGCCAAAGTAGCATCAAACACATGAATCCACTTCATAGCTTTTGTCTGCATCTCTTTTGGATTCCAGCAGTCCTAGAAAAGGGTACTTGAAACCCATGCAAACAGCTATAGTCTTTTGTCTCTTCTTTATGCCTGTCCCCATGTAGTAGTAGAAAACTGCATCTGTTTATTTGTAGGATTACCCATGTTGATAAAGAGTCTACCCTCTGCACAAAGAAGCTCTGATAAGCTAGGTTCTGCAGAAACCAAGCCAATCATTCAAATTCAACCACTCACTGGTGAAATCGTACATGTTGTGTTCAGCCTTCTAGCTATAGGCAGCAGTGGACTTTGTTCTAGCTTGAGTATGTATTTTCTTCATTATAAGCTGCCATGGGAAAACAACATCAGAGACGGGAACACTGCAAGTCATGCGATCTGTAGTCAAGGACAAAAGACAAATGACAGCATCCTCACCAGGCCTGAAGCAGAGAAGTCCAATATGGAAACAATGGAGCTGACAGGAAAGCTCTCATAACGTTGTTCAAAGTTGCAATTGAAAGCTTCCAATTTTCCAACTTCTTTTTTTAAAATTCTGTTGTTGAGAAACAACAGAGCATTTTGTTGACATAATTTCTGATATATTAAAAACAGCAACAAGAAGATGTATGGTGAGGCAGGTAGGAATTTGCTCCTGAGAAAGCCCCAAAGTCGTCGAGAAAAATCCACATGCAGCTCACTGCACTGGACACTGGTCTCACTTGGAGTTTCTGAGCCTTTCTAGGCTCCTCATTATCTCAGATATGTCTGATAACCGATGCGCTGATACTTGATTGGCTGCACTCAAGAAAAAGTGGACTGTGGCTGAGCAAGCAACTAAATGCTCTGTGCAGCTCATGCTACATTGAAAAATGATAAAAAAAAAAGAATAGCCTTCTTACCCAGCTCTGTAAGGAAGTCATCATTGTGCAAATTGTCATCATGCTGCTCATACCAGGCCTAGAGCTGGGCCAATGATGTGCTGGTAGCCAGGGTGTCAAGAAGGCCATGCTTTCCAGCTGGTAGCTTGGGTAATGTGGACTTTTCACTGCCTTGGCCCCCAGCCTCAGACCAGGCTTACTTTCCAACCACTTTTCTCCATGGGGAAGCAGTGGCAGCAGAGGAACACAAGAACTCAGGACCACACCTCTATGCAAAGAGGGCTTCCTTCAAGCTTCTGAACAGACTGCTCACTTCTTATGAGAAGTAAAAGCCATTGAATCCAGCCCCATTCAGTCAGGTAGGTTTTGTATTACTTTAGCCCCGGGATTTTCCTATGAAAACTTCCCATCATACTAACAGCTCTGGCAGCTTATTAAGAATGTGCAAAAAAATGCCTAAGGTTTGCTCACTTATTATTTAACTGTTAGTATCGTAGAAAATATGGGAAAGTATCACTCATGATTATAAGGGCATGTTTGAGTCAGGTGCAATGCAAGGAACACAAAAATGCCAGGCTCCTATTACATCATATTTAGGAAAGTTCATCTGTTAAACAAGGAAGGAAATCAATGTCTGAAATTATTTTTTTTTTTTTTACTTCTTACTTGGAATATTTGTTGAAGTAAGCTACAAGTGAGGTTAAATTCTTCCTGTCCCAGAAATTGTTGTGCATTTATTTCACCAAAAACAAAGACCTAAAAATTTCACATCTAATGAAATAGTGAGATTCAAAAGCTTCCTTCTTCCATACACTGGAAACCTTAAGCATACCCCAAAATCTTGATGTATTTTTCTGCTCAGGAACAGAAGTGAGAGCAGCCCAAAGTACAGTGTTAGTAATTTCCAGGTGCATCTTAACATTTCACAAACTTGATCAAAGCCAAGCTACAATGTACATACAAAGCAGATCTGTTGCATTCAGTGAATTGAATCTTAGTGTATACACCATTGTCATACCATCGCACTAGGAGAGCCCAATGTGCATAAATGAAAGTGCAGACTGTATGTCCTTGGGTGGCTGAAAAGCACTGTTTCTAGAGAGCACATTTGGATGTTACCTCGAACCCTAGCAGACCTTAGGAGGTACTGGCACTGCATCAAGCTGAACAAGCTCTTCACTTGCAGTAGGAGAAACACCACTATGGTTCATGGCCTAGCTCTTCTCTGAGGATCTGAGAGGGCTGGGTGAGAAAGAAATGCCCATCAGGCTGAGGGGTGGATGGCTAGCCATTAGATAGAAAAGCTTGAGGGAACCAGAGAAAAGACACTTAAAAGGTTTAAGGACACAAGATGAAAAGGGTCCCTATGGACTGAGAAACATGTTTTACAGCAGGAAATATGAGTTACAACAAAGTAGTTATGACATGAATATTATTTTCTGCTGCTCTGTGAAACCTCTCAGCCAGGGCTGAAATTCCAACTCCTTGTGCATTGTCTGGCTTGCATAGCTGTGGCAGAAGTCCACTGGGGGCTTTCCAATGACCATGATATGACTACATCACATCTGTCTTGAACCCACATCTGGTGCACCAGTGCAGATTGTGTTTCCATGGTAGCTGGATGCCTAGAAACCCATGGTAAACCATGGGTAAGCATGACATGGCAAGATTTGATTGCAAGAGAGTAAAAACTATTGTAGGCAATAGGCATATGAAACTGACCATGATAATTCACACAAAAATGAGTGAGTAGAAGAACAAAAGAGAAAGCAACTCCAAAAACCAGCATCAGAAAAGAAATAAGCTACATGAGAATAAACATTGATGAACTAGTCACTTATTACTAGGATACCAGACTATCTGGCTACTCATGAAACTTCTTGTGTTAGCAGGCAAACTGTTTCCTAAGCAGCATTTTTTTTTCTTTTGCTTTTCACAGCCTAAGTCTCTGTTTATTCCATGAACATTTATTTTCCTCTAACTCAAAACAGCAAAATAAAAGAAACACTTCTGCTTCTGCCAAGTTACACACTGCTGTTCCTTGGAGCCTCTGAAGGGATGTGGCTCTTGTCAATGTACACCTATTCTGAAACACCCTTTTTCTCTGTCTTGCTCACACTGTGTCCCTGTCATGTGCCCTCTTCTATTCACCTTGTGTGTTAATCTTGAGTGATTTCTGGTATGGGCTCACACTCACCCTGCAAATTCCTCAGTCCCCATGAAGGGGAAAAATATCGAAAGGGCCTCTTCTAGGGAGTGAGAGGAGGGGAAAAAAATCTCTCTTGTGTTTACAGTTTTGTTGAGATTACAGAAACAGGGTAAGGCACTATCATATCAAAGACAGAAAAGATCTATTTCAGCTGAATTGCAGGAACATTTACAATCTGCTCCTGTTGCCCACCTGCTCTTGTCCACCTGCTGTCCTCTCTAATTCCCTCCTGCCCTCAAAGTGCCACTTGTGGCAGGCAGCTGCACCACATCTTCCTCTGGGACAACAGTGACAGAGAGAGGAAAGGACACTGAGCATTACTGTTACCACTACTATCACAGTTACTAACAGGGAGAATGATCTTTCTGCACTTCGTGCAGGCTGAAAAATGCTATGGGGGGATAATTTGTTTTATTTAACAGAACTCTGGACAAAAAGGGCTACGGAAATGCCTGGCATTTTCCACGTTTGATGCAATCTCACTCTCAGCATGGAAAACCACTTGCTATGCTAGCTGAGGAGAAAGCTCATCAGCTGCAACACAACTGCACTTCTTCGTGTCCTAGCCATCTGTAAGCTGTATCAATAACCCTCTTTATCACATTGAGCATTATGTTGCACACAGCATGAATAGAGACAGGTACTGCATGCAATAAATGCAACAGTGCTTATTTACAGTTATGTATTGTTTTCTCTTGACACAAATATTAGAGCATGAATCAAAAAGGAATGCTGAATTATTATAAATGCAAAAGATTGTGAAGATGATTTATCATGCTGTAAACACACAGAGTGTAGGAGTGGTGTGGGTTAGGAAATAAAACCGTTCCCCCCTTCATTCCCTGCCGGGCACGGGCGCGCGGGGGCCGCGCTGGGACTGGGGCCGCGCAGCGCCTGCGGGGCTGCGCCGGGACCGGGGCCACCCCGTGACCG